>CABHPQ010156415.1:9444-64465 GCA_902168405.1 Peromyscus aztecus | reverse complement strand
TGTACCCTCTCACAAGCAAAAGGATAGAAAGGATTCTAAGCACAGGAAGCCGTAGGGAAGGTGAATCTTGCCTCACATGAGCTAATCCTATGTGCAGGCTCTTTGTCTTCGTTCTCATTTCAAAACGTTTCCCCTCTCTTGTGCTCCTGTTCCTTATACCCAGAAAGCATCTCCATTAGCTTTTCTGGTTAAAGTCCCATCTCCATGGCACCAAGAGGGTCGTAGCTCTCAGACTGAGCCAATCACAGCTTCCTCTTTCCAGCATAGCCGCAGTGATTGGTCTAGGCTGTGTACATAAATGACATAAAGTGAACAAGTCACAACTTAGCCACCAGACTGTCTTTTGTAAGTGCCTTCTGGAGGGAAGAACATGTTAAGATCGGAGTCCAGATCTGCCTGAAGCCACAGACAGAAACAGACGGGCAGCTGCCTTGAGTAAACATTACCACTGAAACAGGAGGAAGTCAAAGTGTGGGGAAGCAGTCTTAGCATATGCACAGCCTTAGTTCTGATAGTTTCTGAAGGCAGCATTGTGTGCCTCCCCATGATTTATTATGTAGTCAAATAAATACACTTTCACTTTTTGTAACAGAGTCTTGAGGTATCAGCTGTGGTGTGCATTCATGGAATTGTCTTGGGAGACAGAATTCTCCCACTATCAAAACAGAAAGAAAAAAAAACTAGACAAGTGAAATTAAATTAATTATTTCTCATTTTCCTTCCAACTTCTGAGAACTCATCTTTGGTGATCTCTCATATCTATGAGCTTTGCTTACAGGAGCCCCAGCAGCTTTTTATCTTGGTGGTCTCAGAAAGATACCCCTCTGTGGTGATATTATATTTGTGCTCTAACAAATAAAGCTTGTCTGAAAATCAGAAGGAGGAGCTAGCCACTAGTTCACCATAGAGGTCTGGAGGTCTGTACAGACAGGAAGTGATAGAGCTGGGCAGAGAGAGGAAGTGATAAGGCAGGGTGGAGAGAGGAGCTCACTCTCTTTCGCGGAGGATTTTGTAGGGGTAAGAACTGGTAGCTTGCTGCTCTGCCTCTCTGACCTTTCAGCTTTCACCCCAATATCTGGCTCCGGTTTTTTTTTATTAGTAAGACGGTTTAGCAATTTGTGTTACATCCCTCAAAGCTCTGGGGGGAAAAATATGAGAAAGGAGGAACTGTTAATTTTTTCCAGTGACTTCTCTATTATAAAGACTTACTTAGTAGAAAGACATTCCTCCAAGTAACATCTTCTCAAGCTTCCTTGTGTCTCTTTAACAGAGTGGGAAAGCACTCAGTGGGGGACAAGGCTTCAAAGACAGAAACAAATGGCATGACTTCTGTACGAGGAAAAGAAAAGAGAAGAAGAAATATTTGTGAAGGTTGTAACCTTGGGCCAACTAAAGACCTGAGAGTTACCCAGAATCTTGCAGAACACTCATATTCTCCTGCCCTGAACAGGACACCAATAAGACCCCAATATAATAGTCATTGCTTAGGACAGAAAAATGAATACTTTATCTTAGCAAATGAAATGCACTTAAGGAAACACAAACTCTAGAGGGGATGCGAAAATAAAGATGGTAGAGAAATTTTAAGCCTCTGAGCAAACATGAAACACAGTCCAACTTCTAACTTTGTGGCCATGAAACCTCACACTAAAGACTGATCCTTTTGCTACTCTTCCTTGTGTCTCTTTAACAGAGTGGGAAAGCACTCAGTGGGGGACAAGGCTTCAAAGTCAGAAACAAATGGCCCTCACACTAAAGACTGATCCTTTTGCTACTCTACATATTTCATGCCATGATCTTCTAGCATAACTCATATATATATATATATATATATATATATATGTGCGCGCGCATGTATAATTAAATTATATCTTGCTGTATATCTTATATATGTCAACATATTTTCATTTTAAAAAGAAAATAATACTAACCATTGTTGATAATTATAGCATAAAGATCTTTGAAAATGAATAACAGAATCACATGAAATGAGAAGAACTAATTGACTCTGTTATAAAGTTGTCCCCACTACATTTGCTTGAAGATGAACTTGAATTAAAACTGTGTATTACACAGTAGATATAGAGCTTCACTTTGGGAAATGAAAATGTTCTAAATGGTTATGCAATAATAAAAATGTAGTAAATGCTACCACACACACATCTGAAATGGTTAAAATTATAGACTTTATAATATGTATAACACAATTTTATTTAAAAAAGCATATGAACTCTAGAGCAACAGCTAACTTCAAAAGAAGTAAAATTTACTTTATGAGAGAAAAAACAATATAAAATGCTCAGAATCAGAGAAGATAGAACAAGAGGGACAAAAATAGACATAGAACATAGAATTAGAATTCTATTACTATTGCTTTAAGTATAAATGACCTAAATTCACCAAAATAAAAGAGATTGTCTATGAGGGTTAAAAATAAAACAAAACCAAAGTAAGACCCAGATATACTGTTCATAAGAAATCTACATTGACTATAAGGACTTAAATGAGTTGCAAATAAAAGGATGGAGAAATACATACCATACTAACGCTCATTAAAAGGAAGTTAAGATACTTGTATTAGTTTCAAACAAGGAAGACTATAGAAAGGGTGGAGTGGTATCACTTAATGACAGAGGATTCAGTGTTCCAAGAAAACACAATCCTTCTTAGACAAGTTCCTAACATGAGTCTATCAAGCCAGATATATTGAGTAACATCTATAATTTCAGTATTTGGATGGCTGTGGCAAGCAGATAGCATAATCATCATCAGAGAGGTTTCATCCAACAACTGATAGGAGCAGATGCAGAGACCCATAGCCAAAGATTAGGCAGAGCTTGGGGAATCTTTGGAAGAGGTGGGGAAGGATTGTTGGAGCCAGAGGGATTAAGGACACCACAAGAACACAGAACCAACTAACCAGAGCTCATAGGGGCTCACAGAGACTGAACCAACAATCAGGGAGCCTATGTAGGTCTGACCTAGGTCTTCTTCATATATGTAATGGTTGTGTAGCTGGGTGTTCTTGTGGAATTCTTAACAGCAGGAGTGGGGGTTGTCTTTGACCCTTTTGCCTGCTTTTGGGACCCTTTCCCTCCTACTGGGTTGCCTCATTCAGCCTTGATATGAGGATATGTGCCTAGCCTTATTGTAACTTGTTATGCCATGTTCGGTTGATAACCCTGGGAAACCTGATCTTTTCTGAAGGGAAATGGAAGAAGAGTGTATCTGGGAGAGAGGAGAGATGAGAGGAGGAACTGGGAGGAGTGGAGAGAGGGGAAACTTCAGTCAGGATGTAGCATATGCGAGAAGAATAAATAGAAAAGAAAAAATAGGAAAAAAATCTAAAGGAAATCCTGGACTCCATAGAGAACATGTCTAAATAAATAAGTAAGCAAATAAATAAATATATGTCAAAATACATAAGACATAGGCTGGAAGAAATAGACAAATTCATTATAGTAGTTGGAAACTTCAACACTCCTCTGTCAATAAATCATAAATCAAGCAAGCAGAAAATCAGTATGGATATGTGACTGGGTTAACAGCATCAGTAGACTTACTCTAATTAGAATTTAAAGACTGCCCCATTTGAGAACAGCAGAATAGACATTTTTGCATGCTCACAGGGGATGTTAAATAAGACCAGGCACAATGTGGACCATGAAAGTTACCTGAAAAGAATTATGCACATCATACGGACCATGTTCTCAGACCACAGTGGAGTTAAGCTAGGAATCAGTAGCAACTGGAAAACTCCCCCGAAATCTTAGAATTAAGCAATATATTTTGAACAACATATGGATACAAGAGAAATGCTCAAATATTCTAAACTAGGGACTAGTAAGATGGGTTAGTCGGTGCAGATTCTTTTAGGCAAGCCTCATGACCTGAGTTTGAGTGTAGGAATTCATGCAAAGGTCGAAAAAGAATGTTGATACCATGAAGTTGTCCTCTGACCTTCACTAGCATGCCATGGCACACCAAGAGCTCCCGGACACACACAACCACCATAACATTAATAATAAAATTTGAGTTAATTTTATTTTTTGAGGCAAGGCATCACTATATAGCCCTGGCTACTCTGGAACTTGCTGTGTAGACCAGGGTGATTTCAAAGTGACTTCAAACTAAGGAAGATCTGCTTATTCTGCCTCCCAAGTGCTATGAACCACCATGATACCCAGCCAAAATTAAGTCTAAAAAAATTAAGCTAAATGAAAATAAATATTGTCAATTTCATGGAATACAACTTAGCCAGAATTATATAACAATAAGTACACATATAAGAAAAGAAGAAATGCATATAACAATAATCTGAAAATCTACCCTAGGAAACTAGAAACTACCTTCAAATAAGCAAAATAAAAAACCCTGCTGTCTCCAAATTTCAACTCCTAGGTTTATCTTTCTGATTAATATCACTGTTCCTCTATAGTTCCAAGCTAAGAATAATATTTAGCATTACCTATGGTTAGTCAATGATGGTGTGATTCCTGACTAAATCTATTCAAACCTGAGGTTATATGCAAGACTGAAAGCTGGGCATGGTTAGATTTGACCTACCTATATCCCACATGTATGTGCGCGCGCGCGCGCGCACACACACACACACACACACACACACACACACACACACAATGCTCTGTCTCACAGCCAAGAAGTGCTGCCACTTTACTTATATGGTCCCTCCAAATTCTAAGATTTAGCACCTGACTCTCAAGCATTGCTCGTTCTGAGACTCTGCTCGGGGGTGTCACCTTGCTAGAGGTTTCATATGCTTTTTTTATTTATTTACTTCGCTTTGCAAATGGTAAATCAGATGTTCACTTGTAGAAACATCTCACAGTCATTCTTTTTATAGGTAAATCAACTTAGAAAATTGGCTTTCAAATCGGAGGCCCATCTGTTTGGCTTAAATAGTAATCATAGAAAAGCTAGTGGTGTTAATTAGCAAGTCTGCCTCAATAAGAGGAACAAAAATGATTTTCATTAAAATAGTCCATTTCCTAAGCTTTTTGCTCACTTTGCAAGCAAATAATTTTAGAGTTCCTCTGTCAGGCAATGTTCTTTGCTTTTAATTATTAACAGTAGAGATTTAAGTTAGATATAACAAACTATTGCCTGCTGGGTGGACTGATAATGGTTAAGATGTGTTAGTAAGTTTACTTCATTTTTGAAATCATGAAACCCTCTACTGTGGAGACTGCCTTCTAATAAATCCACACTGCTTGATGACTGTCCAATTTATAAAGCCCATAAAATGTTAAGAAATCTAATCTGTAGTTTCTAATAACAGTAACCTCCATTTATCAATTAATGCCTACATATGAGGTGCTGTTTTAACGCTCTGTTTATATTAACTCATAAATCTCATGGCAGTGCTACTACAACAGGTAAGTATTGTTGTCTCAATTTAATAGATGTATAAATAAATTTTGAAACATTATTAAATTCTTTGCCTAAGATAAAAAGCCAAGTTAAATAAAGTCTATCTGACTCCAAACACCATGCTGTTCTGAGTATAATGATTCTATTAGGACTTCAGTTTGAAGAACAAATATTTGCTAAATACCTATGTGCCGGGCCACAATGTAGATGCTGCAGGTATAGGAGATCTTGTTTTGATGCTTTGCATTCAGTGCAGCTAAAAAGGTTTTCGTTCCTAATAGTTTAGAAGACTGTGCTAACCAGAGGCTCTGAGAACAATGTGGGGGAGGTAGGGTATCAACCCAAATTGCATCACTCTTCCATTTACTCTAGACCAGTGGTTCTCAACCTTTCTAATGCAAACTTTTAATACAGTTCTTCATGTGTGGTGACCCCCAGCCATAAAATTATTTTGTTGCTACTTCATAACTGTAATTTTGCTACTGTTAAGAATAGTAATGTAAATATCTGATATGCAGGATATCTGATAAGTGACCCCCAAAGGGATTGCTACCCACAGGTTGAGAACCACTGCTCTAGATTGAAATGTTTTTGTATATGGCACAAAAAATTTGGGAGTGTTAAATATGAGAAGGTGCAAAGAAGTTGAAAATTCACTTCCATTTGGTCAAAGGAACCAGAAATTATGCTTACACTACTGGAAATGAAATCTCATTACTGGCTCCCTTTGACTAGCCTCAGTCCAGTATTGAAGTAATGGGCATTTATAGGGTCTCTTTATAGACAAGTCATCACCATCAATGAACAGGACAATTTATATTACAAAATTGTAAAACTAGTTTAGAGATTCTCCATCCCCGAGAAAAGAAAATGTTCCATCACTAAATTAGAATAATTGCTGGTTTTGGTAGTTTCCAGGAAAAAATCTAACTTAATAGATAAAATTTTCATAATTTTAAGCTTTTCTTTGCCAAATTTTTGCAGCTTTTTTGCACCTGCTACTCCTTGTCTACTGGTGAGTGCTAGCTGGTAACAGACAAAATGACTGAGCAGCCAGCAAAAGTTACGGCAAACAGCCAATCACTTGAGTCAATGGTGTGGCTTTTCATGGCTGTGTTTTTGTGTTTATGATTTTATATTGTGATATAGAATAGAGCCACTGTTTCTGTCTAAAATCAGCCATAGAATTAACTGTATCAATATTTTATAATGCTCTATGAATACTAGAATAACTTTCAAGTGTTCTATCTGTAGGCATTCTCTTTCAAGGCCATGGAAAAGTACTACTTAGTGGCCTGTTCAGAGTGCTTTCTTATAGCACCCAGGGCCACCAGCCCAAGGGTTGTATGGCCCACAGTAGTCTGGGCAACCCCCAAATCAATCATCAACCAAGAATATGCACTAACGGTTTGCCCACAGGCCAATCTAGTGGGAACATTTGCTGAATCAAGATTCCATTTAGAAAAACAACTATAGCCTGTGTCAAGTAGCCAGCACATACCCAAATGGAATTTAGTATTTGCCAAGTAGCTATTGAGTCTTTATGCTATTCCCTATCCTGAGATTTATTTTTCCTTAGACATAAGTTTTTGCTGACCTTCTAGATGGAAAGAGGTTCCTCAGCAGGACTTGGCTTCATGAATTTGTAGTTAAGTTTCTTCCCTGATAGAGAAATCAGGTAATAATGAGCCCAGTCATGACCTCTAACTTTAAGTTAGCCACTGGCTAAGCGAGGAAGACCTCCACACTAAGAACACTCTAGTTAATGAGCTCCTAATTATTCAGTCCAGTGGGCTCACTAGTCTCCTATGCTTTTTGTAGTTTCTAGATCATTTAGTATTTATTAAGCTTTCCCACCCCTAATTTCCAACCTACTGATATTTTTATACTTTTAAGACCATTAGTTTTGTCACTGGCTCCTTATAGTCCCTTCATGGGGTAGGACATTCTCATCTCACTTCTCCTGCTCTCCTTGTGTGGTCTCATCTAGTGTACGCCCTGTCTATTTCTGTACTCTATGCCCTGTATCCTAGTGCTCCAAAAACCACATCAGCAACCCAACATCCCCTTTGAGCTCCAAGCCAATTTCTCTATTTACCCACTAGATGTCTCTATCTGAATGTCCCAAAGTGAACAGGTACTAATTGAATATGTCTCAGTGAACCTCCTGTCTTAGTCCCTTTTGTATTTCCCTAGAGATCCACGATCAAGGCAACTCTTAGAAGAAAGTGTTTATTGAGGCTTACAGGTTCAGGGGCTCAGTTCATGACCATCATGGTCTGGAGCATGGCAGCAGGCGGGCAGGCGTGTGCTGGGGTAGTAGCTAAAAGCTTATATTCATATTCAAAAATAAGAGACAGAGAGAGCTACCTGGAAATGGGGTGGACTTTTGAAACCCCAAAGCCTGTCCCCAATTACACACCTTCTCCAAGGCCACTCCTCCTAATCCTCCCCAAACAATTCTATCAACTGACACCAAGTATTCAAATATATGAACCTATGGGGGCCATTCTCATTCAAATCACTATACCTACCTCTTTTTAAACTCTTCTTCCTCCTGTGTCTTTATTGATGGTGACAAAAATGTTAATGATGATGTTATTAATGACTATTAATAAGAAGGAGAAGGAAGATAAAATAGTTGTGTGTATATATGTGTATGTATGTATATGCAGTTCTAAGTGCTTTATATGCTAAATTGTTTAGTTCTGATATCACTTATGTTTTGGGGGGTACAGTTACTATAGTGCTCTTACATATAAATGATGGAGGCAAAGAGAGCTTGAGTAACTTACTAAAAATTACATGTCACGACACAAGCTCATGGCTCTCAATTCACTGGTATACTATTTCTATCTCAAAAAAAAATGGTACCACTACCCATCCAGTTAGCTGCAAATGAGTCTAGATAACTAACTCCTCCTCATTATCCAACTGGCCAGCAATAGAAACCTTTATACTCTTAGGAAAAATGTCTTCAAGGAAGGGAAAAAGGTCTTTCTGTTTTGCTAAAGTTATGCAACATGGAAAATGAAAACATTTAGGTTTTTTGTTTGTTTGTTTATTTTTTTATCCCAGGCTGGGATTTCTAGTCCTATTTCTTAATGTCATAAAACTTTTGTTCTGTGCTAGAATAACCCAGATGGCTTGAGGATAGTGGTTCAGTATACAGCTGAATTCTGAACTTGAACTTACAGGGGGTAAAATACACTAGTCTCATTCTACAGAACATTTTTTCTTTAACATGGAATGCAGAACAGAGGCTAGAGCCCTCTGTAGTCATTAAATTCAATTTCTGGTAGGCTCAGGATCACAATACACATAGCTTTGCTTACTTATAAATACTCTTTGTCATGGATAGTGAATTCCACTATGAACCTATTAAGGCAAGTTTTCTTCTGAAAGAAGTGAATAGTATTTGATGTCTTCTATATTTTACAAGACTGAATATTGAAAACATGTAATAGATAGAATTTTGCTAAATAAATGTTACAGCTATGCAGACAGAATGAAGTTTGTTTGACACCCGTTTTTTTTGGCAGGGACTATTTCATGAAGACTCCCTAGTATTTAAAGAATAAAAACCAAAATGACTATTCTCTATTATGTATTGAACAACTTCCTGTTCAAGAAATAGTTGTGCTGTACCAGGCATGGATATGGATACTAAGAATTTAGCTAAGATGGACATGAACCTCACCCTTGAAAAGCAAGGAAATTGTTAAATTGATAATTTACACAAAGTAATCAGACACATCAAATTAATGATAGATCATAAAAATATTATAAAGAAAACCTAAACTATACATGATATGATCTAAAATACAGCTCAGAATGTCCCTAAAGATGATCAATAAAGATCCACAAATGGAGCCCAAAGGGCGAAGAAAAAGTTAGAAGTACCAATCCCATGCGTCCACCTACTTTACCTTCTGTCCTAGGAAGAAGGAGGAACATGTGTCTTCCCTCTGTTGTATCTCTTCCTGAGGTCACCTCCTTTACTCCACCTACCAAAAAAAAACATATTTGTAAATGGAGGGAGGTGTTACATCATTGTATATGGCCACATGTGTTTGCATGGACATGTACATTTGTAGGCACATGCATGTGGAAGCCAGATGTCAATGGTGTCTAGCGGTTATCTTGCTTGCCTTTCTCAACCACTCTCCACATTTTTTAGACAGGTACTCTAATTGAACCTGGAGCTTGTCAATTTAGCCAGACTGTCTGACTAAGATGACCCCAAGGATCCTTCTGTCTTTGCCTTCCCAGTGCTATGATATGCACACACCACGATATCCTGCTCTTAAAAACCAGTGTAGGTTCTGGGGGATTGAACTCAGGTCCTCATGTTAACAATGCAAGCAGTTTACTAACTGAGCCATCTCTTCCAGCTTTAGAATGCTCTATTGAGCAAAAGATAAAGTCATCCCAAAATCTGAACCAAGAAGCTCAGACGGTGAGGGCTCTGTGACACCAAGTAGCAATTCTTTCTGGATACTCACCTTGCCCCCTCCTACTCCATGAGGGCTCCTTCTACATAATGGGAAAGATGGGTGTGGAGAAGTCTATCTCTTCAGATTTCATGAGCTGAAAACAAGTTGTCTCTCCCACAAGTAATGCCTGGGGACCAAATCTGTTGTTCTGATTTTGGTCATATTCTTGTATCTGAGCAAGTCATCATTTTGAGGCAGATGAGTAGACTAAAACTTGTTCTACTCTATTGTATGCCCAGTCAAGGTATATTGGCATGAGAGCAAAGATGTTATGATCAACAGCCCACAAAAACTACATACACAGGTAGATGGGTTTCCCAAAGACAGGTAGGATTATAACAAGGAAGAAAATTAAAATACAAGCAAGACCCACCACAGCATCAGTTGTATGTTAATGTTCTACACTAAATTCTGGGGCTAGATCAGACAGGACTCTCTACCAAGAGGGATGGTGAGTCCAGACTCCAGTATCATCTCTTGAGACCCGCCACCTTGGTTGTGCCTATATTGCTTTTATATAGTTTTCACTATATACACTTCTCCCTTACTTTCTCTCCTTTTTCCCTTCTGGAATCATTTTTTATAACAGGAGAATGGCAGACATTTGATGAACTGCAAATGGGGAACATCATCTAAGCTGTGGTCCAGGAACAACTAAATTAGGTACCACAACACAGCCCATCAAATATTTAAAACACTGCATTCAGATGAAAGGTTTATTGTTCCAAAAGCACTAACGATACAATCATACTTGTTGCAAATTGTTGTTTTATGCAAAGGCTTTGGAATACCAGCTGCTATGTTTCTGAACTATTCATACACACACACACACACACATACATATATATGTATATATATATATATATAACTTTATTCTCTTTTGTCTTTGACCCAGATATTTCAATCAAAGATTTATTCTATTGTAAATTCCAATGACTTTCCTCCTGCCAATTTGGCTGACAAAATCCTCAGAAGGGACATAAATCTTATTAGTTACATGCAGGGTTAATTCTGTTTTTGTAAGCATGAGCTCAGTGGTTTGATCACTAACAGTAAAACAGTACTGATCCAGGGGCTGGTATCAGAAATCAAGTAAAAACACCACAATACAGATGTGCTACATGAGTGATATACACAGAAATTTCCCTGTGTTTTACCCTGTGCTCTAAGAGGCCTTGGTACCTGAGTGCTGTAGAGATAAAGGTTCTGAAGTGTCCTGCTCGCCACGTGCTTTAGTGCATTGGGAAGAAATAAGAACACTTCTCTACATCACAGAGGTTATCTTCCTAATACTAGCAGAAGCAACTGGAGTAGTCCAGGATGCTATAAACACAGGGCTTCAATAACTTATAAAGATGACAAGGTAACAGAAAAGATGTTCCCATGTGTGCTTGTGCTAAATAGAGGCACCCAAGGCCTACCCAAATAATATGAGGAAAGGGCTTGGTTGACCAGAGGAGACATGATATATAAGGCTTACGCAACAGAGTAGAAATGGACCGTTCCCTTGTAGATTCTCCCAGACTCCACCTCTAAAGCATCCTCATGACAATCCAATCCTCTGATTACTGAGGATAAGACATACCCACTTATCGTTTATCAAAGGAATCAGTTGAGTATCTAGACTTCACGGTACTTGTCCCGAGGTACACCAGCAGAACATCTTCCCCAGAGAGCAAACATAACATAGTCCAGGAGTGTCTGAGGGACAGGTACACAATGGAGTGACTAATTCTCAGTCAAGAAGGAAGGCAGGCTCCATCTGGCAAACAGATGGAATCCTCCCTGTTAGCACAAAACATAAATTAAATCTCTGTATCCGCCAAAACAGAAAGTTGACACTGATTTTTGTGGTTTCTTTTCCTCCTTAAAGAAAAAAAGCCATTTGTTTATGAAGTAAAATTTCATGACAAATTTTCGCTACACATTATGATTATAACACCTAATTTCCTAATTAAACATGCTAATTGTGAGTAGTTACCTTGCGTAACTACAAAGCACAGAAGTATAATTATGTAATAAAAAAGCATTTGTGAAAGTTCCGTGGGAAGGGAAGCTGACAGAGGAGACAGGTGCTTAGTGAAGATGAGTGAGCACCACTGAGGGTCCCACTGGGTCTTATTTGACACTGAGTAACAATTAGAACTTGGCTGTGAGCTTGGGTTTCTCAAACTTTTAAGTCTGAACAAAGTTCTTCTATAACTGGGGCATGGTGACAGAGCCACTAGGGACTGCAAGGGAAGGGAACACTTCTTTATGGACCAAAAGGATCCTACTTACTTCCTGGTTGAGATTAGGATGAGCCAAAACCTTCCACATGGACCCCATCACCATCCTCTGAAAGAGTCCCAATGACTCTAATGTCCTGGGTTGTTTTTTTTAAGACAGAATCACAAGCAAGAAGCAGTTTGGAGAGATGATAGGCCAGTAGAATAGAGTTCTATAATAGAGAGCTGCCAGGGGAAGAAATAAGGACAATGGAAGAAATGCTATTAAGCCTGAACTTAAGAGCTTGGTGAATTGGTCTAGGAACTCATTAGGATATACAAAAAAGGGATTTTGAAGATATGTTCCTAAAGCATTTGGATGAGGCTCCCTTACTGTTTTCAAGAGGCATGGATAAGGCTGGGCTATCCTTTAGCACATCTTTTGATGTCCAGATTGTTCTGCTTATCATGCACTTTTGCATGGGTTTGGGACAACATGAGGTCCACATATGTGTTTAAACTCTGCACTGATCTTATCCATATTTACTCCTGATCTGTTGTTTCCTCAAAGCTTCTCTATATGTATGACTTACTCAGCTTCAGTGTATGGTTACACAGATAGAATAAAGGCGTATATAAATCTGGGCATTTACATTCTAGGTTCTGTAGCATGAATCTTAAAAGTTCTTATTAATAAAATCAAACCCGAAGCCAGTTATTGGAGTGAACGCTGGAAGGTCAGAGATGCAGAACAAGCAACAGCCACCTCACCTCGCCAGTTCCTCAGCTGGTCCTGTTTCCTCAGACTGGAAGCCTCTGTGTCCTCATATCCGAATGGCTCTCAGCTGAACTGTGTTTCTTGAAAACCTGAATGCTTAACCAGCCAAATGCTTAACCAGGCCAAATGCTTCTAGTTTCTGGTCCTCACGCCTTATATACCTTTCTGCTTTCTACCACCACTCCCTGGGATTAAAGGCTGGCTTTCTGGGATTAAAGGCGTGTGTCACCGTGCTTGGCTGTTTCTAATGTGGCCTTGAACTCACAGAGATCCAGAGGGATATCTATCTCTGGAATGCTAGGATTAAAGGCGTGTGCTACCACTGCCTATCCTCATGTTTAATATTGTGGCTGTCCTGTTCTCTGACCCCAGATAAGTTTATTAGCATACACAATATTTTGGGGAATACAATACCACCACAAGGTTCTTTTTCCACAAACCATGATTACCATCATTCCTTCTCTGATGTTTGATGTTTTATAAGCCTTCAGGCTCAAACACTCTCTGTGTATCTTCTGGTTTTCACTCTCTCCACTCACCATCACTATATCTGTTAATTGAGGATTTGTGTTTCTAACCAGTAGGCTAAAGTGCAAGAAAAGTTAAAACTTAAGCTTCAGTTTATAAATAAAAATGATAAGAAGGTTCAACCAACATCATATGAACAAACTGAGGTGGTGCCAATGTAATATTGCATAATTATATTCCCATTATTCCCTGCAAGAAGCCGTGTAATCCTGCCAGTGAAACATCCATTCAAAATATTACCCATGAGCACAAAACTGCCAAGATCCACTCATTTTCCTCATCTCATGGTGTATACATAGCTGAAACTGTAACCCACTAGCAATGAATTAAGCCTCATCACATACAGATGTCAGAAGGATTCATGGGTGACATGAGAGAGAGACACTTTGATGGTGCTGTGTCAAGATTCTGCTCCTGGTTGCTGCATTCCCTGAGAGGCAAGACCTAGCTGAGCTTGACATCCGCTCAGATCGTTGGCTCCATAGCAGGGACTTGTGTATTTACACAGGGAGGGAACTCACAAGCACTGTGATTTATTTTCCTGGAATGAAATAGAGCAAAAACTTCCCTAACCTCCACATAACCAAGCAGCACCCAAGATAACACAAAGAAACAAATAAACCACCAATGGCCTACCAGGCCTTGTTGGCAGCGTGCGCTGACCAAAAGCAATTTCTTGAGAGAAAATAGATTTATGTCTGGAGAGTTCATTTCGGTTCATACGACAGAACGAAGGAGCATGAAATGAGGCTTATGCAATGTGGAAAAAAAAAAAAGATATTTATGATACCACCATTCTTAGCTCACAGTAGGAGATCCAGAAAGATTGGCTAGATGAGTATGTTTTTTATAAGCAAATGTCTGTTAGTTAATGTTTTAAATTTGCTCTCCAACTTTGTGATTATCATAATCCTATGTTTTACAAAAAGAGGAAAATGCTTGTGTGTTGAAGGGCACACTGTGGAGGCCAGACACTGGTGACAAGTGTCTTCCTCGGTGACCTCCTTATTTTTTGAGGCAGGGTCTCTCATTGAACCCAGGCCTCTTGGATTTAGCTAGTCTGAGTAGCCTGTAAGGCCCTAGGGATCCTTCTGTCTTTACCCACCTAGTGTTGGAATTACAAGGACATGCCACTATTCATGTGCTTAGTTCCTTTTTTAACATGGGTGCTGGGGATCCAATTGCAGGTCCTCATTAGTACATAGGAAACAGTTCACTGATGGAGAGTCATCTCTCCAACCCTGAAAATGCTTCTTTATATGCCACGATGTAGAAAGCCATCTTGAAGATTTTTTTTCCATTTAAAACACCTGGAGTAAGACCTGTAGTAGAACAATTGCCTAATATACATAAGGCTCTGAGTTCAATTTGTACCACTGCAAACAATAAAAATAAAAATCACTCTTATTTTCAAATAATTTTAGACAGAAAATTTGCAAAATACAGTTCATATGCCCTTGACTCAGTTTCCTTTTATGTTAACATCCTGCAGAACTGTAAGCAACCATCAAACCAGAGATCTCAAGCTTCTACCCTACTCCTTATTGACATTCCTCTGGAATTATGCTAATGTTCTTGTTCTGCCTCAGGATCTAATAATGTAAGATAACTTCTTGGATTCAGTTGTCATGTCTTGTTAGAGTCTTCCAATCTGTAATAATTTCTTCTTTCCTTTCCTTCACGACATGCACACACTGGACTACGGCATTCCTTCTTACCTGAGGGAGTACATTCCAAGATGTTCTGCAGATGTCTGAAACCACTAATATCTTTATGTTAATCTTTTTACACATGCCTATGATAAGCTTTCTTTATAAATTAGGCACACTAAGTGGTAACAACCATCCTTAATAATGAAATAGAACAGTAATAGTAGTATACCATAATTGAAGTATTTAAGACTTGTGAATCTTGTGATTTCTAGAATACTGCATTTAATAGTTTTGAACTGTGGCTGCCCCTGAGTAATTGAATCAAGAAATAGCTCTACCACAGACAAGGGAGGACACTGTCATGGTAAGGTGCTGTATAGAAAGCCTCCCCCCTCCCCCAACCAATTTGTGTTTATCAGATGTTTGCTAATTCTTAAAATGAAGAGGTACCGCATCAGAAGGGACCATGGAGGTACCACATCCATTTCCCGATGTCTGATCAAGGATACATGTTGCCTTCCAGTGATGTCAACCTCCATCATTTAAGTAAGGTGGTATTTGCCAGGGTTTTCCACTACAGTATCACTATTTTCCCTTTGAGACGATCAAATCTTTGGGGGAGACTTTTGAAATCATACAAACATTGCTTCTACTTTCAAGTTTAAACTTGCTCTCACTAATTTTAGCATCCATCGGGTTTCTAGCTGGTGGCAAACAGCTGTGTGTACTCTAAATATGACTTGCTATTTCTCTCCTTACTTTTATATCCATTAATTGGAATTCTTCTCCAAAGAGGAATTGACATTTTTGTGTTTGTGTGCACATGCTCATGTGTGCATGTGTACATGTGTGCCTGTATGTGTAGAGAGCAGAAAACAGTCTCATTGGTTGTTCCACAGAACACCTGCCACCCTTTTTATTAGACGGTTCTCTCATTGGCCTGGAACTTATTAAGCAGGCAAAGCAGGCTGGCATTGAATACCAGAGATCTGCCTGTTTCTACTCCCCCAGCACTGGTCTTACAAGTGCATGTCACTGTGTATAGGGGTTTTATTTCTTTGTTTTTTTCTTTAAATGTGGGGTCTGGGAGACTAAAGTCAAGTTTTCTTGCTCATGAGACAAGTACTTTACCAATTGAGGCATCACCTCAGTCCATATTTCTCCACTTTTCTTCATGTTTTCAGTGTATCAGTTAGGACTAATAGATACATATTCTGCTGCCTGGCTGATGGCCTAGTAGCGTCTCCTATGATTGTTTATTATTTGCTAGAGAGGATCCAACTTTGGCCTCACTTGTCCAGGTGGTCTCTGTGCTCTCAGTGTTTCCCCATTCTTTTTTATTTGTTTGTTTTAGGTGGTGAATACCTCTTTACTCCCTGGCACTTCAAAACTGTCTGAGCTCGTCCTGAATTTTTCCTGTCTGGGTCCTGGGATCGGGTGATTTGCCAATGTGCCCTCTGTTGGAAAAAAAAATGTTTAGAATGATACCCCTGAAGTGTCCCAAACTTTTTAAAATTTTTCTTTACTGAATCATTGCATCAGTATGTCTCCAACTCTAACAACCACCCCCCCCTCACTTGTCAAGTCAAACCAGACTTTGAGCCCCAAGCACTAATCACACATTGACATGTAGTCCTGCTTTAGGGAAGTAATTCTTTTAATTAGCAATCATTAACAAATGGATAACAAGCTGTCAAATTAGATGCTAGCCTTAGCCCCAAGTCTGGTCCTTGACAGGCACTGACAAACCACCTTTGCTAACTCAGAAGGAGATACTAGGGGAGGGCAAATGTAAGGAGGAAGGAGGGTCTGATGGGGGAGGCTAGAGTGCCTTGGGACAGGTATAAGGAGGAAGGAGAAGTTGATGGAGGAAGCTAGAGTGCCCTGGAGCAAGTGTAAGGAGGAAGGAGGGTCTGATGGTGGAGGCTAGAGTGCACTAGGGCCTTGAGACAGGTACTCAGGAGTGTGAGAAAAACAGTAACTTCTAGCAGAAGGGATATTTGTTGCAAGCACTGAGAGACACACACACACTTACCTCCCCACAAGAGAATCATCCCAGCTCTTCTACTTTCTATCACCCCTTTACTCCACTCGACCAGGCTCTACACCCTAGTTAGATTTGTGTTATTTGATCTTCCACTAGAAAACTGGGATGCTAGAGTCACTGCAAGTGCCTTTGAATCCTGTTTCCCCCACAGGTTGTATAATACTTGCTCAGAGAGTTCGCCTCCCAGAACCTGTTTCCTGAGTTGAGAAGAGAAGTAGAAGTAGATGCTACATCACAAATATCGGATTGTCAGTACAAAGCACTCAGCATCACTCCAGGACCTGGGGGATATTTACAAAATGACCACTCATGGTGCTTCAGCTGCAACTAAAAGTAATACAAAAGGTTCAAATAAATGTCAGCTGTTATTTGACCTGTCGTCGGGACTTTTCCTCTGGCTTCCATTGAACTGGCAAGTGTTCACAGGAATCAGTATACAGCCTACAAAGGGGGAGGGGTCCTGGTATTTTGTCAAACTGAGGGTCTCACAATAAGATGGAGAATTCCTCTCCAGTTATTAATTACCAGGCATATTTGACATAGCTAATCAACTTTGCATGGGGTGCTAAGATAATGAAATTTCCTCTAATCTGTCTTTATGAAACCAGCAACAGTAATGGCATAGGGAAAATTCAATCTCTGTTAGTGTGATTAAGTAGGATATTAATTACTTTTAAGGCTGTAGACACCTCTGGGACCATGTTTAGGCTTGTATCACCTGCAATTAGACTCACAGAAAACTGAGACTAAAACTAATCTTTGTGGAGATTTAGCTTAATAAATTTGATTTGCACAAAAGAGAACCAAAGGAAAGAAAGCTTTTTTTAATAAACAAAGTATCTCCTCACAGATAGCTAGTTTTCATTGCTCAGAAGCAAAAATTTTCTCAATAATTCTATTCATTTTTAAACTTAAAAAATTATTTAAATTTTATTATAAAGAACTACTAAGTAAAAAAAAAACATGAACAAAATTAACCAGACCCAAAATATATACATCTCAGTGAGCTTCTATGAATTTAGAGAAGCCATTCTAAAGCTGTGGAGCTTCATGTTCCATTTTATAATTTCACTATTAAGGATTCTATGCATTTATCCACCATTAACAAAAAATACTCATGACAAAGTCAAAGCAGAAAAGCCAACCAGCTTTGTACCTGCCCCCAGGACTCATGCTCACTGTTTTAAAAAGATTAATTTATTTTTCCTTTATGTGTATGACTGTTTTGCCTGAATGTATGTTTCTGTGTCATGTAAATGTCTGGCTCCCTCAGAGGCCAGAAGAGGATGTCCAATACTCTGGAACTGAAGTTACTGCCTATAAATGTTGAAACTCTCTACAAGAGGAAGCAAATACTGTTAACTATGGAGTCATATCCCCAGCTCCAATGACTATATCCTTCAGCCAGCTTCTGGATTGGATCCCAGGCACCAGCTGGTTTTATAGTAAAAAGAAGTCAAGAAAAACTATAGAGAGTCAAAAGAAAAAAAAAAGGAAAGGAAAGAAAAGCTGTGTCGGTGTGTGTGTGTGTGCATGTTCACACATGCTACAGTGTGCATGTGAAGGTCAGAGGGCAGCTTTAAGTATTGGTGTTCACTTGACATCTTTTCTGAGAGAAGGACTTTGGTTTTGCTGCTGTGTACACCAGACTAGCTGGCTCGAGAGCTTCCGGGGCCTCTCCTGTCTCCATCTCCCACCTCACTGCAGGAGGACCAGGGTTACAGCCATATGCTGCTGCATCTGGCTTTCCGTGGGTTTTGACAATTTGTACTCAGATCCTCACACTTGTGCAACAAGCACCTTACCCACTAAACCCTTTCCACAGATACAAGAAAGGTTCCTAACCATGGTAACAACGTCCTTTGAGCTTTCAGAAACACTGACTCATCTTACCATCTCCAGTCACTCTGGATGGCCACTGGGAGAAGAGAGTTTTAGCTCTAGGTTCTGTATCTAAAGTGCTTGGATCCTTTAGTAGCAATCAAGGAAGACTTTGTAAAAGAAGTGATGTCTAAGTTGGGAGGTGAACAACAGTAGACTTTATTTACTGATCCAGAACAACAAGGGTAGAGTTTCTACATGACCAAATCTATTGGTTCTTGTTTATTGGGGTGCTCCTTATCACTCTCCCTAGTTGTTCCTTGACTTTGTATATTGAACTCTGCAAGAAGAAGCACATGGAGGAGACACTTTCAAGGACTTACCACATGGCTAATGAGCAAGGATAGTATACATTTTGTGGTTACAACTTTAACTAATAGGCAGAAGAGGAATTCGAATTTTATCTCCTAGTGACCATAAAAGAGCATCGCCATACTGTAATGATTAGCATAATCATTAAAAAACAGTTTAGTTAAATTTAAGGAAACCTAGACACATGAAGATACAGTGTCTTCATCAAAGCAAGTCAAGTCTAGATAAAACAAACCTCCTAAATTGACTCTGATGCTTCGAAATAAAATCCTTGAAGCACCAATTACCATGGACTCTGAAAAGCAATTATTATCAGCCTTTGCTTTTCCACCATGAATTCTAATTTAATTACATCTTCTAGGTTTAAACTGGAGCGCTGTACTGTGAGATAGGGAGAAAGGATTGCATGTTCACGGGGAAATGGTGAGTTCTTAAAGAACATATTGAGGGTAGTTAGTCATGGTCATTCTGTTTCCAAGAGAGCAGGATTATGAATTCATCAGTTGTTAGTGGTCGTTAGCACAAAGGAATTCTAGTCTTTGGGGAAATATGCACCTAGGAAGACTGGAAAGAAGAAAGACCTGAGTCTTTATGTTTAGCATCCTTCCTTCTCGGCTCCTTGGTGCTTTCCTGGGAGCTTGTCCCGTTCCCAGCTAGATCAAGTTTACAGATTTGTTTTATCGATTGTGAATATTTAGCCATTATGTTTGGCTTTCAGTGCCTGTTGATGAAGTGGCCATTCACACAGTTTCTCAAGACCTTTTCACATCTGTAACGCTGGAGTACAAAAGTGGATGCGTTTGTCTCTGGCAGG
Source organism: Peromyscus aztecus (assembly GCA_902168405.1). Taxonomy (NCBI): domain Eukaryota; kingdom Metazoa; phylum Chordata; class Mammalia; order Rodentia; family Cricetidae; genus Peromyscus; species Peromyscus aztecus. Next base: position 44,359 of record CABHPQ010156415.1, on the reverse strand, counting down.
AAGCCAAGCTGTATTGACTTTTTACAGAAAAGGCCTTTCCTGTCATTCTCAAACCGTGTCATTTATCTGGCAGCACAAAGATTCCTCCTGTTTCTAAACATGCTGTCCCTATGGATGGGGCTGACAGATTGACCAGGACTTGTCCAAGTGGTAAGCATCCTGTGTTCATAGGTCTTCTGGTTTATTTTACAAGATGAGAAAATCCATGGGAACAATTTTTAAAAGGACTCCCTCGGGGTCACCAAGATGTCAGGAAGAGCAGGGGCTAGAATTAGGGACACCTGCTTTCCACTTCCACAGAGGCAGGGAATATTCCATTATATTCTATGGCAATGTGGCCCATTGCATTCTGAACTCAGCATTTGCCATTGACATGTAAAATCAGGATTATCTCCATCTCACAGCTTTTGTTTATTTCTGTAATTACTCATTATTTCCTTGTCTGTGCACTTAATAACCTTGGTCATTCTCTGCTTTCTCCAAGTCTCCATAACAATGAATCAAATGAACTTTGTGAATATTCTTTTTCATTTTTTAAAAAAATGAAATATAATTTCATAATTTCCTCTCTTCCCTTTCTTCCCCCCAACTCCTTCTCTATCCCTCTGCTCTGTCCCTCTGCTCTGTCCCTCTTGAACTCACGGCCTCTTTTTCTTTGTTTATCTTTCTCAGCCTGCTTAGTGTTACTCGTATGTATTTTAAGTGCTGACCACTTGGGATTGGATAAAAATCATGATGCTCATCGCTGGGGAAGATTATTCCTTCTACCCTCAGCATTCCTTAGCTGTTCGTCTACAAGTAGGGCCCTGTGACATCTGCCACCTCCTCCATGTTAATATGTTTATCGGTGATGTATTTCTTCAGTTCTGGGTTGAGTAGCCATATTGTTGAAGTATCATGGGTGAAGCTTCCCTGTTATTTTGGGGTGACAGCAGATTTGGTAAATATTCTTTAAGATATGTTTCACTGAATGTTTTCTGGACTCTATTAAATGTGTTAAGTGACAACATATCACCTACACTAAGGATTTAAGCAGTTACTCTTGTTTAGTAACACTCAGGAGAAGGCTAAAGGACACTGAAGTGTCATTAAGGAATCTTTCCTGAACTACAGGAACTTAGCACTCAGAGAAGAAAAGGGGTTTCCACAGGCATCGTCTTAGGGGCAGTGCCTTTCCTGTGGACTCATTGTCCTAAAAAGCATTAGGAATATGCTGCACATGGTGATATATGCCTGTGATTCTAGCACTCAAGAAGTGGAGGCAGATGGATTGTAGCTTTAAGGACAACCTGGACTACATAACACATTCCAAAGCACACAGAAAACTTGTATAGCTGAAATAAGTGATTTGTGTGTACCACTTATTAGCTGCTTATACTAAATGCAGATGATAGGATGATTAAATGAGAAAGAGTAGATCAGCCAGGCGGCGGTGGCACATGCCTTTAATCTCAGCACTCAGGAGGCAGAGCCAGGCGGATTTCTGTGAGTTCGAGACCAGCCTGGTCTACAGAGTGAGATCCTGGACAGGCACCAAAACTACGCGAGAAACTCTGTCTCGAAAGACCAAAAAAGAAAAGAAAAGAAAAAGAGAAAAAAGGAAAAAAAAAAAAAAGAAAGAATAGATCAAATTAGGATGGATAGTGAATTCTCTTTTAAGGAACTACATGGAAAACTGAGGTTCAAGAAACTTCCTAAATCAAAGCACATAGCCATCTCTGAGCCTCCTAAGAGCCAGGCAAAAGGAGAAATGCAGTGTAATGCAGAGCTGGTGAGCTCATGGCTGTGCAAAGGAGGGTTCAGATTTTTTTTTCCCAGAGCATGGAATTTGCAGTGATTTTAATGAGAATTTATGTGTTGGACAACACTAGAGCTGTTATCTATCCTGATGGCCTTTGAAAAGATATAAAAGGAGTGTTTGTGTTGTTAATCTAGTCTACGTCAAGTATATAGACCAAAGCAGTAAACTCTGAGCCCTGCATATTCCTGATTTCACTGTGAATCATAAGCAAAAGGGAAGCAGAGTCAGAAAGGGACATCTTGTGGGTGGAATGCCACCTACAGAGGAGCCTGTGTCGCGTAGATAAGAGTGTTCCAAGGGAATCAGTTGCCAGACTTTGGAATTGGGCAGCTGCTGCATTGTCACAACTAATGATCCTTCTGGGGATCTTGTCCAGGGGGCTTTGTGTAGCCCTTCCCCATTGCTGCCACAGGAGTGGACTGCAGCATGCAGGACCATCTCAACGGTGTCAGCATAAAAAACCAAGCTATGCTTCCTCTTTGTTGAAAATTGTGTGACTTGTTGGTGATCCTGTCAAAATGTCATAGAATATTTCTTAAAGCTATAAAACAATAAAACAAAAGCAACAAAATGACTTCTTTACAGGTCCATACTTCTCTGGAGACCACAGAAGATGGTTTGAGTTTTGTTGTTGATGATTCTGATGATGTTTTGTGAGACAGGGTCACATGTAAGCCCATGCTCCTCAAACTCTCCATGCAGTCATGGAGGACCTTGAACTTCTAATCTTCTTGCTTCCATCTCCCAAGTTCTGGAATTGTAGACCTGCCCCCACCATCCTTAGTTTTATGAGCTGCTAGGGAATGGATCTAGGGCTTCCACATGTTTGACAAGCTCCACTAATTGAGCTACATCAGAAGTTCCGATTTATTGTTGTTAGTTGTTGTTGTAAAGGAAAAGGCTATTAAAAATCCCTGAGCTTCGATATGGTTATACATGCCTTCAATCCCAGCACTCAAGAGGCAGAGCTTGGATATGGTTATATATGCCTTCAATCCCAGCACTCAAGAGGCAGAGCTTGGATATGGTTATATATGCCTTCAATCCCAGCACTCAAGAGGCAGGGGCATCTCTGTAAGTTTGAGGCCTGCCTATTCTATACAGTGAGTTCTAGGTCAGTCAGAGCTACATAGTGAGACCCTATCTCAAAACTAAATTAAAAAATCACATGCCATGGTTTGAAATTTATCTGACATTCTTCCAATGGTAATGAAGAACTTTAAAAAGAAGTAATATCATATTCTCAAAGAAGGAGCTGCCTAAGTGATGTGAATTAGGGGATTTTCAGAAAATTTGTGTCCAAAGACAACTAGGTCTTATGTAATTTTATCGTACCATAGTGCCTTGCTATGTGTTTTTAGATTCTGTTGTAACTCAGAGCCTGTCACACCAACATTATCGGACATCAATAGCATCACCTCCCAAGAAGGAGGCAGCCTTACAGACAGCAGGCAATTTGTTTGTGCTGCCTTGAGCTTGGGAAAAGAGAAATGTCAGTCCCTCAGTGAGAGGATTTCAGTCTGCTCCATGACTCACATTGCCAACTGCTCCTGTCCCTAATTCTCAGGCCAGGCTTGAAATCATTGAAGTCCAAGGGGAGCCTCAGGAGATTACTCCTCTTTTGCAAATTTGATACTTGAATTAATAACGAAATGTATTTAGTCTTTGTGCCTCAATGCTTTCTGTTTCTTCTTTTTCTTTGCAATGCCGAGGCTAGAACCCAGGGCCTGTGTGTGCTGGACAAGTGTTGTACCACATGAGCTCCATCGCCAGCTCTTACCTTTCCTCTTTCTGTTGATGTTTAGAAAATCACTCCTCTGTTCTTGCATCTCATCCAAAGACCAGGGTTCTCTGTCAGTTTCACCTAGAAACAGTGAGGAGTTTTTGTTGCAATGCACTACTGGTATCTAGCCCTGAATTTTACTACTTCACTATGCACTGGACTGAACGAAGAACTACATGGCTAAATGTGGGATGCTGTCAGAACCTTTGGAGGCCGATGGAAGATAGTATGCCTGTAACAATGGAGATAAAAATCTTGCTCCTGTCATCCTTCCCTGAATCCCTGGTAACTTAACAGCTGCTCTATTACTACATCTTGGTGTACTCAGATGTACCCAGAGACTCAGCCTCCTCAGCAGTTTGGTTATTGAAAGGATCAGTATGGACTCAGGACCCCCAAGACCAAGTTCTCAGCACAAAGGCAATGTGTTTGCTCCAGAGGGAAAAGGGCAGGAGATAGAGGACAAGGGAGAGGTGGCAGGGATAATTGTCCCAGAGCAGGGGGAAAAAGGACTGCCTCTGGACAGAGAGGAAACAGATGTGACACAGGAAAATGGCGGCTTATGAAGGTAAAATGGGAAAATCCATGTTAGGATGAGATGGGCATATTAATTAGATAAGCCAAAGGGGGATTTTGGTTGCTGGACTTCAATACTTTGGTAGCTGGACCTTGGTAGTCAGTCTCAGGAGGAGGAAGTGGTCAAGTAAGGGAATGGACCTAGGGAGCTGGCTTTAGGAATGTAATCTAAAGGTTTTTAGCAAGGCAGAGGGAATGGGGAAAGGCAAGGCCTACCAGAACTGGGTTTCCCATGCTTGAGCCAGCCATAGTCCCTTCAGTGAGTGACAAGGATTTCTTGGGGGCATTCAATACACACATAAAGTACTCACCCCAGATAGGGTGACAGACTGTAGATGTAATTCTAAACGGTCTTATTAAATAAGAAACACAGAGCCAAATGCAGAGTTGAAAGCCCAGAGATCAGAGAGCAGCAGCCAAGAGTTAAGACCACCTTCTTACCACCTGCTGCCGCTGCCTTCCCTGAGAAAGAGAGCTACTTCCTGTGTATCTGTCTTTTTATTGACTTTCTGTTCTGCCTTCTCATTGGTTGTAAACCCAACCACATGACCTCCTTGTCACTGCCTGTCTATACAGACCTCCAGGTCTTCTATAGTTGGCATTGAGATTAAAGGCGTGTATCTCCATGCTGGTGGTGTCCTTGAACACACAGAGATCTGCCTGTCATGTGATCAGGATTAAGGACATGTGCTACCACTGTCAGACTTCTGCTATGGCTTGCTATTAGCTCTGACCTCCAGGCAACTTTGTTTATTAACATACAAATAAAATCACATTTCAGCACAAATAAAATATCACCATAACAGACCAAAGTATAAATACCACCAAATTCTAACCTGATAAATCATGAGTTTTATTGGGGTTACCTCAGGAGTATGGGTGAGGGGTTACTTGCAAGAGCAGAAATGACTCAAAGACAGCTGAATCACCAAAGCCCACCTGGCATAGGTGACAGCTTTCAAAGCTGGGAATCTGGAGTACATTGCACAGCCTGTGGCCAGCTAAACAGGTCGGAAAGTGTCCTTTCCAGGTGCCTCGATTGGTCTAAACATCTTTTGGGCAGCTCAGCTGGTTTCTGCTTCTTCCAGGTACCAGGTCTGTTCTCAGAGTCTTCCTTGCAACTCATCTTGTCTGAATCTTCTTTGGGGCTCAGCTCCCTCCCTCAGAGAGGGACTCTCAACTTTTATTATTTACTCTGGCAGGGCTTTGTAAATTTGGTCAGTTTCAGGGACTTCCTGAAGCTGTTTTGAGTTGTTTACTTTCCTGCTTATGGAGCTGCCTAAAGCTGTCTTTTAGCTTTGTCTTCCTGGTTAAGGAGCTTCCTGCTGAATGAAATGTTTCAATATTGGAGGAAAATGTTACATAATAATTTGGTAGTAAGCATTTGTCTATATTTCTCCAATGATATTGTGTACTAACCAACTTATAGAATCATCAGCTCTTCTACTCACTGTCCTGTGGGCTTTGTACTCTGGAGTAACTGGCTTTACTTCCCTACGACCTAGGAATTCTTCATTAACAATGATAATATTAACAGGGAGGATTCCATTGGCCACTTAGGATCCTTCTATCCTGTTCTCACCTGCACGAAAGAGACTGCACTAATGCAGGTAGTTGTAAAAGTTTCCCCAAACCACATAACAGTAAGAAAATTCTGAAGACTGAAGGCTTCCAAAATCATACATAGAATCCCCTCCAAATGGGACCAAATCTGGAATAGATATAGCCTTGAACATCTCTTGCATCTACAACTAAGGACACTTTCCACCTTCTTCCCTTCAGCTGTTAGATCCAAACATCATTTATCTTGCTATATTCATTTTGAAGTGTTAACAACATGTTTCTTTTCTATTGAGTGTTAGGGTCCCAGAGAAGTCCCACAAAAGACCATCATCTACGTATGCAATCAACCAGAGCATTTATTACCTCGAGAAAGTTTCCAGTATACTGGAGCTATCCATCTCACACAAAATCAAAATGGTGACTACCCTGAGAGGAGCCTACAGGCTCCTTTTAAGCACAGCCAAGGGGAGGTCCTAGAGCAGTTAGGTCATTTTAGATATGATTGGTTTAAGCAGGTGGCAACCATATTGGTACATTCTAATTGGCTAGGTCTAGTCAGGAATTGGTCAGAGCTACAGTTTTCCATTTGGGGGCGGGCCTGGACAAGTCCCAGGCTTTGTTCTTATTTGGTTATCACCTTGAGTTGGTACTGCATGTACCAGGTCTCCTTGTCCCTGCTGTTGGTGGTGTTGGAGATTCATTGTCCTTTTTTTCGTGGCTCTTCCTCAAAAACTGCTTGCTTGTTTCTAAAAAGCAGGGACTGAGGCCTAGTTCTTAACTGAGTTATTAGGACAGTCTGTCATGATATTTGCCTGGCCCTCTCACTGAGCAGGTTAAAAGGGGAGGACAGAGAACATCAGGAACTCAGATCAGGAAGTAGGCACAGAAACCAGAAGGCATCCTTGTGTATTTTCCTCAGGGTTTCCAAGTTCAATACTGTACTTAACCTTCTCTTGCGGGCCACAAGAATATATCATAGAGATTCAGATGTGTATTAAAGCTAAACTTTGGCTGGCCAAGGGTCTATCAAAAGGCAAAGCCATTTATTATGAATATTTGGTGTTATCCAGCCTTTAATATTCCAACTGTCTTCTGCTATGAAATCCTTGTTGCCCAGCCCAATTGGTAAACAGTTCAGCTCCCCAGACCTGCTGAGTCTACTAAGTTACTAACTGCCCTGCTGAGCTTAGGAGACAAACTGGCAGGAGACGCCTAGCTTTGTTTCTTGTGCTAATGAAGCTCAGACCATCCCCGCGCCTTGAGGAGGCATAGTGGTTCTCCAGAGCACTTTGGCTGAGAACAAAAGAGGTTTTTACATATCAAGGTGAGAGGTAGAATAACATTCCTGAGGAAGAAGAGAACTGCATGCCCAGAAAAAGAAAGGGCAGGCATTTTCTGGAGAAAGAGACAGAACAGCATGGCGAGAGAGAAGAGAGGACAACAGAGGTTCTGTAGAGGGTAAGCAGATCTCCTCGGGTAGAGTTTTCTGAGTGCCAGGAGTACAGAGCAGCAGAGATGGAGAAAGAGGATACAGAGGACAAAGATAAGGCTGAAAGCATAGGAGTTTAGTCGTTAGCTGGACTATGAGCTGGACGGAACTGTGTTATGGAGACAGGATTTCATCCCAGAGAAATAAAGTAGATGGATATAGAGCTTGGTATGTTTAGAGTTATTCCTGCCTTGAATGCCTGGTGGAGCTATAGCTGAAATGATAGATTTTTATCTTAGAGGAATAAAGTTAACAGACATAAAAATGTAGTGTATGTAGATTCTTTTCCCTGAGATTCCATGCCAGACTTAGCTGAGCCCTTGGACCCTGGGAACTCCATAACCGTCCATGTTAAGACTACTTAGTATTCTTTTCTAAGATTAGGACTGCAACTGTTCTTACATGTTGCTGTAAGGGAATATAAAATCTTCTGGGTCATCCTGGTTACTTGCAAACACTGAATTTATAATGGAAGTGTGAGACCAAAATGAGCCATCTTAGAAATAAGACCAAAATGCTTTCACTCAAAAACTAAGGCCTAAGAGTTCTCCTTCTAGGAATAGGCCAATAGTTACTGAAACAAGTCAGTCCAGATTCCAGAAACCAGGAAAAGTGTAGAAGTACAGAGTCACAAGGCAGTCACGAGCCTGCTGGACTATGGAATGTCCTCTCCCTGGTTTCCAGGGTAACTGACCACAGAAATGTCCCCACCTGAGGGCAGCCAATGAGAAATGGTGGCGGGCAACCACTCCCTTAGAAGTAAGATTAAGCCATGATTTCTAGAAAGCCCCTAGAAGCGAGCCAATCAGAATTGTACCCGTACTAGCACCCCTAAATGATGTAACCTTGTGGTTTTTCCCTTTAAAAACTAAGCTTGCAGATAGGTGGGCACTTCCTCCAGCCTCCACTGCGTTGAATGTATTGGACAAAGTCCCTGCCTAGGCTTGTATTGCTTTTGGATATCCAGAATTAAACCTTGCTTTTGCATTCCGGCATGCTCGTCTTTGGTGGTCTCTCTGGGGGTCATGCTCTGGGCACAACAGAAGAAAGTGAATCCATCGTATTCTGGGAGACTGGGAGAAATGCTAAGGCACTCAAAAGAATGAGATGTGGTCACATAACTGGGAGGGCTTTTTATCAACTTTCTAGCACTCAGGATTCTATGTCAATATTTCCCATAGTGGCGCTCCACAGAATACTGCCCCATAGGTAACTAATGTGATGCAAAGATCAGAGATGTTTTGTACCCAAGCATGTTCTGGCTACAAGTATAAGAAACCTAAAGGCAGGTAGCAGGAATTTTTTTTTTTTTTACCATAGCTGGAGATTTTGTAGGCCATTTGACTGCTTCTTTTCATATCACCAATCATGGGTTTACAGTTTGATAACTGGTCTTATCTCAAGGTAGCTGGTAGAATATTTCAAAGTACTAGCTCTAGTATTTTGCACCCTTGCTTCTCTCAGCTCTGCAGGGCTATGGATAATTAAAACCTGTAAATAATGCAGGCATAAGAGAACAGCTAGTCATACCCATTGGCAAAATCCACTTCAGACTCATCCCTATTGAAATTAAATGCCAATCTCATTGAATGGACTTAGTGGTTTTGTGTTGTTGTTGTTTGTTTTTTATTCTTTGGAGGGCCCGCCACCCAGCTCCCAAATAAACCACTCATGGAGACTTATTCTTACTTATGAATGCCCGACCTTAGCTTGGCTTAGTTTCTAGCCAGCTTTCCTTAATTTATGTTATCTCAACTACCTTTTGTCTCTGGGCTTTTCCTTTTCTATTCCTGTATACCTTTGTTTCTTAATCAGTGGCATGCTGTGTAGTTGGGTAGCTGGCTCCTGGAGTCCTCCTTCTCTGGTTCCTAGATCTCTTTCTTTCCTCTTTCCATTTCTTTCTTCCCTCTCTCTATTCTGTCTGCCTGCCAGCCCCGCCTATCCTTTCCCCTGCCTTGCTATTGGCGAGTTCTTTATTACACCAATCAGGTGTTTTAGACAGGCACAGTAACACAACTTCACAGAGTTAAACAAATTCAACATAAGCAAAAGTAACACGCCTTAAAATAATATTCCCCAACAGTTTCATATTCAAAGCTAAAACGAATGATTCTGTGTTCTGGATAAGATTAGGGTATGTTAAGAGAAGGCACTCCTTCTTGGTTCATTGTATAAAAAGCTGTTTCCAGTGATGTTTGTGGTCTTCATTCCTCCAGCCTTTCCAAATAGAATACACTGAATGCTCATGAACAGTGAGTGTACTTCCTTAAAAATAACTTTGGTGCAGCAAGAAATAATTCTAAGAATTAACAAGTGGGATGCATGATGGAGGAAGGGCCAAAGGACTGTGATGGCTATTCTTGGTTCTCAACTTGACTATATCTGGAAAGAAATATAATCCAGAAATTGAGGGCACACTTGTGATCCAGACCTTGAGGCAAGAAAACAATATGCCTTTCATCCAGATTTTGAGGTTGAATGACACACGCCTTTAATCCAGACCTTGCTGCTGTAAGGCATACCTTTAATCTGGGCCACATCTTCTGCTGAAAGAACAATAGAAGAAGAAAGTGGGTGTGTTCCTTCTTCATGTTTGCCCTGCCTTGTCCGCACTTCCATTTCTTCACTGGCATTGTAGTCTACTTTGGATTTCAGCATGTGCAGAAGACCAACTGAGACACCCAGTCTCATGGGGCTGAGCAGCTACTGGATTCTTGGACTTTTTATTTTCAGCTAGCCATTGTTGAACTGCAGCCTGTAAGTCATTCCAATAAATTTCCATATATATGTATATATGAGGGAGAGAGATATTCTTTCTATAAGTTCTGTGACTCTAGAGAACCCTGATTAATACAGGGATTCTACTCCTCACTACTGAAATATTGCTACTGATAGATTTAGGTGTTATTGGGGGATCATTGCCTTCAGCTCAGTACTCACTGGTGACCTCACAAGGCTCCAGTGGATATTTACAACCAATGTCACACAGCAAAATCCAAGTCATAAATATAGGAAATAGACTGGGAGGGAGGGGGAAGGGGTTTGTAGATGTGAGAGAAAGTTGAGAGAATGGGAGCAGAGAATAGATTCCATTATATACGTGCATGAAATTGTCAAAGAACAGACATAACAAAAACTACTTCTACACAACAAAGGAAACACTCTTCAGAACAAAGAGGCGGCCTATGGAATTGGGGGAGGGGAGTCTTTGCCAACTCTACACCCAACACTAGATTAATAACTGAAATCTGTAAAACATTCAACAAAAAGCTCAGTTATCCGGTCAATAGATGGGCTAAATGAATTGAACAGAGACTTCTTAAAGGAAGAAACACAAGTGCCCAGGGTATATTTGTAGAATTATTCAACATCCTTAATGTGATGGCTATTCTTGGTTGTCAACTTGACTATATCTGGAATTAACTAAAACCAAAAAATGACTATATCTGGAATTAACTAAACCCAAAAAATGGCTGGGTGCCCTTGTGAGGGATGTTTTGCTTAACTGGATCATTTGAAGTAGGAATATCCACTTCTAATCTGGATCTTTAAGCTGGGGGAGACACACCTTTAATCCAGATTCTTTGAGCTGTGAGGATCCACCTCTAATTTGGGCCACACCTTCTGCTGGCTGCCTTTATAAAGGACATGGAAATAGGAAGTCTCTCTCTCTCTCTTTGTTTGCTTCCTCCTTCACTGGCTTTTGAGCCTACTGTAGGCAGAGTTTTCCTGTGCCAGCAGCCACTCTCAAATAACCACTCAGAGTCTTAATATTAATTATAAATGCTTGGTCAATAGCTCAGGCTTATTTTTAACTAGCTCTTACAACTTAAGTTAACCCATTTCTATTAATCTATATGCTGCCACATGGCTCATGTCTTTACCTGTTCTCCAGCATGTCTTGCTCCCTCCATGTCTCCTGGTGACTCTTCTGACTCTGACCTTCTTCACAGAATTCTCCTACTCTGGCTCTCCCCTCAACCTCTTCCTGTCCAGCTTTAGGCCAACCAGTTCTTTATTAACCAATGAGAGTAATACATATTTACAGTATACAAAAATAGTTCTACAGCAGCCTACTTCTTTGGGATTTCAGCATATACTGAAGAATACCTGAGACACCCAGTCCTGTAGACTGAATAATTACTGGAATCTTGGACCTTCTGTATATAGGCAGCCATTGTTGAATCAGCTGGATCATAACCTGCGAGTCATTCTAATAAACCCCTTTTCTATATGAGTGTAGAGAGATTCTTTCTGTAAATCTGTCTGTTATTCTAGAGAGCTCTGACCAATAACTGCTTTGACAGTCCATGCATCCCATTCAGAATAGCTTTCAAATAGAAAACTAACAATAAATGCTAGATGGGAATGTAAACTTGTGCAGCTACTATGAAAACTTGTGTTGATGTTTCTTTTAAAAAATATTTTTAAGTAGAGCAATCATATGATACAGCTCTACCCTCCTGGATGTATACCAAAAGGAATGTAAGTTAGCAAACCACAGAGATATTTGCATATCTGTGTTTATTACTACATTATCCACAATAGCCAAGACATGGAACCAGCCTAGATGCCCATGACTTTCTGCGAGTATAAGGAAGATATGAAATACAAACACAATGGAATTTGGTTTAGACATAAGGAAGAATGAAATTATGATATTTGCAGGAAAATGGATAGTGCTGAACAGTACTGCATTAAATGAAATAATCTAATCCTAATTCAGAAAGACAAATATTACTTGTTTTCTCTCATGCATGGTATTTGGTATTTAGATTTAAGTGTGGAGTGTGTGTGGAGTGTGAGTGTGTGTCTGTGTGTGTGTGTGTGTGTGCGTGCGTGCGTGCGTGCGTGTGTGTGTGTGTGTGTGTGTGTGTGATAAAGTAGAGACTATGAGAGGGTAGAAGGGCTCTAAAGGGAGGGAATGGGCAGAATAAAGTAGAAATGGAATAGGTCTGATATGGGCAGCAAAGGGAAGAGGGGTGAGGAAAATGGGACAAATAAGAAGCAACTATAATATTATTTGTATGAAATGTTATAATTAAAACTACTACTATATATGCTAACTAAAAACTAATTAAGTAATACCAAGTAAAAGATCCACATAAACATTCAAAAACCATGTTATGCACACATGTGATTTCTGTTTTATTTAGCCTCCTTTGCTTTGATTTTTTTTCTTAAGTAATCTCCCCTAATGCCCATCTGAGCTGTTCATACAACTAGTATGGATTTCCAAGTCTTTTCTGTTACTGAAGGTACCAGAATGGACTGAAGTCATTGGTGGACAGGGTGATTGAGAGTCTTTCATACTACCTAGGTGTGGAGTAACAATCATCAATACTGCATTAACCAGCCAGGGTACATCAGGAGGATCAATGGAAGTGATCCTTCATACAGGAAAAAATTGCTTGCAGGTGCAAATAAGCATGAAATAGAATTCTGCTAATGAATTTCCATTACCAGCTAAATGCATAATCAGATTATTTGGGCTTTCCTATGGCAGTGACAAATCAATTATTAGTCATAAATCCTATCATATGCATGGACCATCTTTGTATTGTCTGACTTGGTCTATAATGAGTAAGTGATTTGATTCTCCTAAAAGTGTGTGATTATTAGCACATAGGTAATGAAAAATCAAAAACAGCTGAATAGTCCTAAGGTAATAAGATCTAAGGTAGCTGAAACATTTTTCTTCAAGAACTTTCATTTAAAAAAGAAATAAGCAAAGACAAATTGCAATAATTTTTAATAAAAGTCTTAAATAATAGACATTTATGTTCCCATACATGTTTAACAAAAAAAAAAAGAAAGAAAAAAGAGAGTGGACTGTAAATGAAACATAAACCAAAAACTTTAAAATCTGGATTAGTCAGATTTCTTACAACACAAAATAATAAATAACTTTTAATTGATAACTGTGGTAATTTGAATGTAATTGGCCCCCATAATCTCATAGGGAATGGCACTATTAGGAGGTGTGGCTCTGTTGGAATGGGTATGGCCTTGTTGGAGGAAGTGTGTTACTGTGGGGATGGGCTTAGAGGTTTCCTATGCTCAGGAGACCATCCAGTGTCTCAGTCAATTTCCTGTTGCTGACAAGATGTAGGACTTTCAGCTCCTTCACCAGCACCATGTCTGCCTGCACATCATCATACTCTGCACCATGATGATAATGGTCTAAACCTCTAAACTGTAAGCGAGTCACCCCAATTAGATGTTTTCCGGAATAAAAGTTGCCATGGTCATGGTGTCTCTTCACAGCAATAGAAACCCTAAGACGATAACTAAAACTGAAATGTTCTCTTCAAATAGGTGTTGAGGAATAAAAGCTGTAAACTTGGAGAAAGTGTTTTAAAAATACATATCCAATAAAGGATTTCCATGGAAAAGAGAAAGACCCCTCAAACTTTATAATAAGAAAGCACATTTTTAAATAATTATTTTATTTTACTTATGTATATGTGTGTTTGTGTATGTGCACATGCACACAAGCACGCACAATTGCCAGAAGAGGGTGTTGGATCTCCTGGAGCTGGAGTTGCTGGCAATTGTGAGCCACCTGATATGAGTACTGAGAATCAAACCTGGTCCTCTGTAACTACAGCAAGCATTTTTATGAGCCATCTCTCCAGCCCCCCAAAACACAGTTTTTAATGGGTTATGTATCTGAACAAATGTATCAAACACCAAAAAGATATATGATGGCAAAGAAAAGTACTGAACATAATTATTAATGAGAAAAACACAAATTAAAACCATAGTGAGCTACTACTACGTAGCCATTAGGATGACTCTGTTTCATTGGACAGCATTTTGTGTTTATGGGATTATAGAATATTGTAGAAAGAATATAGACTTCCTCAGAGATGCCCATATCATAAAATCCAGGTTGTTTTACTGTGTTATATGCAAGGAGATTGAAGATTGTCAGTGGAAATAAATTTACTAGTCATCCAATTTTAAAAGATTATCTCTAATTACCCAAGCAGCTACTATGGTCAGAAGTATCCTTTAAATTTGTAAGAGAGAGGCAGAAGAGTCAATGTGCCAACTGGTTTTATATCAACTTGACAAAAGCTGGAGGCGTCTGAAAGAATGGAACCTCAACTGAGAAAATGCCTCCATAAAATCTAGCTGTAGGGCATTTTCCTGTGATTGATGGGGAGGTCCCAGGCCCTGTGGGTGGTGCTATCCCTGGGATGATGATCCTGAGTTCAATAAAAAAAGCAGTCTGAGCAATGAGAAACAAGCCTGTAAGCAACACCCATCCATGGTCTCTACATGAGCTCCTGCCTCCAGGTTCCTGCCCTGTTTGAGTTCCTGTGCTAATTTCCTTTGGTGAGCAGTGATATGGAAGTGTAAGCCAAATAAACCCTTTCCCCCCACAACTTGCTTTTGGTCATGGTCTTTGAACACAGCAATAGTAGCCTTACTAGGACAGTAAAAATCAAAGGGATGCTATACCAGAAAGGCTCAGCCATCCACAGTTGCTCTGAAGACGGGAGGACCCACAGGCCGAGCAATGTAGGAGCCAAAGATCCTGATGAAGAAAGGAAATAGATTTCTGCTAGAGCCTTCAGAAGGAAATGTGTGCAGATATCTAACCCCATCATTTCAGCCTAGTAATGCCCATTTCATATGTGTGTCCTCCACACATATGAGGTTTATGGGCTATCAACCATAGAAAACTAATCCACAGGCTAACTGGGAGTAGTGATTGATGTGTAAATAATTAGCAATTAAAAATAGCAAATAAAATTCCACACATTGGAATACTACTCAGCAATGAAAAAGAAATGAACTCCTACGAGTCCACACACATGATGATGAAAAAGTGACAAGACAGGAAGAAAGCGGACTTGGAAATCTGTGTGCTGCGTAAGTTGCTAGACCGAGACAGAGGATACTTCAGGAGTTGCCCAGACCAGAGGTTAAAGAAGAGTCTGAGCACCAAGGGGCAGGAAGCAACTGTTTGGGGTGATAGTACTGTAGCTTGTTTGTTGTATCATGTGCTTTTCTGTTGCTGTTTATCAAATATCACAACCAAAAGCAAACGATGGGAGAAAGCGTTTATTTTCCCCTATGGTTCCAGAGGTCTAGCGTGCATAATGGTGGGCATAACACGGCAGCAGGTAGCAGGAGTGGAAAGCTGGCTGATCATGTTCCGTTTGCGGGCAGGAAGCAAATCTCTCTGCGCATGTGCATATCGGATGATAGGCTTGCGTACTTGGTCTGTTTTCTATTCTGCCACCTGGTGTGGCAGACCAGATGTTCAAACTCTTCTTTGATCCAGACGATAGTCTTAGTCATTCATTAGATTTCAGAGTCTTTTCTGGGAAGTCCCTTTGATATTCCTTTTAAACATATAGGTTGGTGACTGCTGTGGTTGTGACTGTGTATGTGTGTTGTGTCTCCCCTGGGTGAGAGAGGAAAAGTCTCTCACACAGCATGAGGGTGGAGAATCTAGACTCTATTCGTGTTTCCTTAATAACAACATAATTTGCCTCCTCTGATCTGATGTTGTACACTTAAGTAGTGATAATTTTGGATCCTACAGAGGTCAGCTCTTTTACTCTAGTTGACAGTGCCAGCTCATGACTGAGACAACTCCTGGTCAAGTGTGACCTCCTCAGCACAAGGCCAAATAACAGTACACGGCCCCATTAACCAGAATTTCTTTTCAAGGATTTTCTCAACCCGTCTAAGGTAGAGTTTAATAGAAAACCCAATATATTACATGAGCTTTCATCTCTTTGTGCCTTACTTTATAATTTTTAATATAAAGATTATTGAATTCAAAAGGCAGTCAGAATAGTTGCACATATCTGCAGTTCTGGCACTTAGATGGGGGCTGAAATAGGAGGACTGGTAGAATGAAAACAACCTGAGCTACGTGCAAGACCCTGTCTCGGGAAAATAAATAGTAATAGTAATAATATAAGCAAAAAGTCAAAATGAGAGGACGTTAATTAGAATAATTATTATTGTTACTTATTCTCAGGGATAGAGATGGCTCAGCATTTAAGAACACTTGCTGTTCTTGAAGTGGACTCAAGTTTGACTTCCACTACCCACGTGGGTGGCTCATGTCTGCCTGTAACTCCAACTCCAGGGGATCCAGTGGCCTGTTCTAGCTCTGTGGGTGTGTGTACTTAGGAAGCACATTCCCCTATAAGATGCACATGTACTTACAATTTAAAACAAAGTAAAATAATGAATATAAAGCATTTACTTGACTACTTCTTACAAAATCTGGACTTTGATCATCTAATACCCATTGGATCCCCACCTCTCCTCTTTTGAGACAGGGTCTCACTATGTAGCCCTGGCTGTCCTGGAATTCACTATATAGACCAGGCTGGCCTTGAACTCACAGAGAACTGCCTGCCTGTGCCTTCTGAATGCTGGAATTAAAGGTTTGTGGTACCATGCCCAGCAAGACCTTTTCTTTTTAACAGTGTTTATTACTTGTTTTACAAGCCATGCACTGTGAATCAACTCTTGAAAGGCTTAGACAACATTTCTTTTGCTCTCCCCCATCACTTTGCTGATGCAGACTCTGTTTCCTTTTGGTTGGTATAGGGTCTAAGCATCTCATTTCATCTGAGAACAACATGGCAGACCTGCTGAAGAACAAAGGCCTCACTGATCTTCCTTCCTGGAACTCCCAGGAAAGCACTATAGTGACCAATAAAAGCAATGCAGAATCACTCAGAATTCAAAGTGCTCAAGTACGTGTGGTGTAGACTTCATCAGACATAGTCTCACAGTAGACAGAAGCAAATGATCCTTACAGTGCCTCAGTATAGAGAATAGGAGGAAGGCTTTGTGGTTTCAAGGAGCTTTCAATAGAAGTTGGTACAGCGTGGCTTCCATTTATTAATTACAAGTCTGATTCTCTTAGCTATGCTACCTTCCAGTCCAGGTTGGCATGTTATTTACTAAGCACAGACTATGTAGTGAGTGACTATTCCCTTCATCATCCACTGAATTATTGACTCAATTGTTTGCATCTCTTAGCTTGTGTTTTCCTATATAACAATCCTGAGTGGTGATCACTGTTATTCTGGGTTTTGCCTTTTTATTTATAAATTATGTGTTTGTGGGGATGGGAATATGAATACATAAGAATGCTGGTGCCCATGGAAACCAGAGGTGTCAGAACTCCCTCAAGATGGAGTTTCAGGCAGCCAACATGGATGCTGGGAACTGAACTTGGATCCTCTACAAGAGTAATATGCGCTCTTAACCATGGAGCCATCTATTCAGCTATCTGCTCTTTTGATTTGAAAAGTGCTGAAGGCATTAAGTTGTACAAGCTCAGACATCCCTTAAATCTGAATTTAAGCCTAGAGCTCTTTGTTCTGTATCCTGTGTTTCTTTCTCATGAGCACGATTGTTGTCAGAGACTTGGGTAATGCTGGCAAGATTACCACCCTTTTCACCCAACCCTGAACATTTCTGTTCTTCAAGGCTGTCTGAAATGCAGACTTTTGTTGGGCAATGACATTAAAGATTCATTAATATCCAAAGAATCCAATCAGAAAGTGCTTAGAGACTATCTAGTCTAACTCTTATCTTGTGAATTCGTTGCTTATTCAACACATGCTTTCTGTGAACCTGCTATATGCTGGGCAATTCTGAGAGTCCTCAAAGCTCTGTGCCTTCAGGAGATTTCACTGCAGTGTAGTAAATGATAAGAATATAGGTCTTCCCTTGTCCCCAGAATGTACCCTGTCTGTCTACCCTGTCTCAAATCCATCTATACTCTGTGCTAGTTAGTCTTTTGTCAACTTGACACAACCAAGAGTTATTTGGGAAGAAGAACTTCAATTGAGAGGGTGCTTCTGACAGATTGCCTGTAGGCAAGTCTGTAGGGCATTTTCTTGATTAGTGGTTGATATAGGTGGGTCCTGACCAGTTGGAATTGTATGTAATTCAACATAAAACACTCTCATTAGCACAAAAATCTACATTGTAATTTTTATTATTTGGAATTTTCACACAATGTATTTTGATTATATTCTCTTAATTTATTTTGATTTCATGTGTATGGGTGCTTTGCCTACTTCTGTGTAGTGTATGCATATGCGCCATGTTCATGCATTATACGTACCATGTGCATGCAATGCACATGGAGGCCAGAAGAGTGTATCAAGAGGGCAATCCTGGACCTGGGGTTAAGAGCCAGTTGTGAGCTGCCAAATGTATGCGAGGAATTGAACCCAGGTCTTCTGCAAGAGCTCTTAACTACTGGACCATTTTTCCAGTCTATAAATTTACATTTTATGTGATGTTTTCAGAATGAGCTTTTAATCAATCTGAGAGTTTTTAAACTCGCAAATCTGGGTGATATGAGAAGTTATGGTTGCAGGATTTTAAACTGTGTGCATTTCCTCTCATCATCTCAACACCCACAGCAGAAACTCAGTTGAGAGCTCTGCTCTGTCTGGGAGGCTATCCTCTCCTCTCTTCTCTGACCCTGCTGTCTTTCTTACAGCGCTTTCCCCTCGCATTTACAGGAGAAGCTCTTTGCATGGCTTGTTGAGTTTACTTCAAAGAATTATTAAACACAAGGAGGAGTGTAAAAGTCAAATTGAGGTGGCTCTCTGAAGCCAGGGCATGCTGTATCAAGCTGTGATAGCAGAGCTAAATCGAATAGCAACTGATAAGTTATGAATTGTGAGGCAGCAACAACAATTAAGAACAATGTAAAAATAGAAGAATCAACAGAAATCACGTAAAGAACTTAGTAATGTTCATCAGCAGGGCTGCTTTTGAGGCAGCTTTGGAGCTGGTTATGCTGTACAAGCACCAAAGCAGATGCTGAGATGCAACATTCAGCTTAATGTGTAGGAAAAGTGATCATTGTGGAATGAATCAGTTTCCTGAACTGTAATTCAGTGAATGTGGAACATTTTATTAAATACTAAATTAAATTTAGGTTTATGGCTGCTGTTGATGCACTAGATGTAACTGACATTTTCATATCATCATTTTAAATTCCTTGCCTCAGATATTTTATTAAGAAAAAAATAGACTGAGGGGGAAAGTTTAAAGCATATTTCCTTTTTTTGCATTTTCTCATAATTTTTTCAGTCTCTCCCCATTTATTCCTTATGTTGGCATCACAGAGGGAGCACAGCAAGTATAGAATATTGTATTATAGTATAGATAAGGCACACATAGAAAGGCACACTTTCTAATATTGATTATTTTTTGTAGTGGTTTAAATAAGAGTGGCCCCCATAGGCTCATATATTTGAATGCTAGGTCAGCAGGAGTGGAACTATTTGAAAAGAGTAGAAGGTGTGACCTTGTTGGAGTGTGGCCTTCTTGGAGGAAGTGTATCACTGGGGTGACCTTTGAGGTTTCAGAAGTCTAAGCCAGACGCAGTGGCTTTCTCTCTTCCTGCTGCTTGCAGATCAGGATGTAGACCTCTCAAATTCTTCTCCAGCACCATGACTGCATGCTACCATGATGACAATGGACTAAAACTGTAAGCAAGCCCCAGTTAAACACATTCCTTTATAAGAGTTGCTGTGGTCATGTTGTCTCATCACAGCAATATAACACTAAGACATTTTTGTATCAATGTACTGATTTATTAACGTTAAAAAAATATCTCATGGCCGGGCGGTGGTGGCACACACCTTTAATCTCAGCACTCAGGAGGCAGAGGCAGGCGGATCTTTGTGAGTTCGAGGCCAGCCTGGTCTACAGAGCAAGATCCAGGAAAGGCGCAAAGCTACACAGAGAAACCCTGTCTCGAAAAACCAAATATATATATATCATGATCCATGGTTCAGGAAGCAAGAGAAATTGCCCAGAGAAAGAGTGTTGGGTTTCCGTTCCTTAAGGACAGTCTCCAGGAAAGGTGAACTGCATTTGTACATGAATGGGTGATCAGGAAGACAAATGTAATGGTGACCCGAGAATAGGTACAGTCTCTGTGGTGATATGAAAGAAAATGTCCCACAGAGGGAGTGATACTATTAGGAGGTGTGGCTTTGTTGGAATAGGTAAAGCCTTGTTGGAGGAAGTGTGTCACTGTGCGGAGGTGGGTTTTGAGGTCTCCTGTGCTCAAGCTATGGCCAGTATGACACACAGTTGCTTCTGCTGCCTGCAGCTCAAGATATAGAACTCTCAGCTCCTTCTCCAGCACCCTGTCTGCCTGCACACTGCCATGTCCCACCTTTGGCATGTAAGCTGACCCAATTAAATGTTTTCCTTTATAAGAACTGCTGTGGTCAGGGTGTCTCTTCACAGCAATAGAAACCCTAACTAAGACACCTCCTAAAATTGTGCTACCAGCAGGGACCTCAGCTTCAACACATTAGCATTTAGAAGACATCTCATATTCAAACCACAAGAGGTGGTTTTGTTTGACCCTCCTAATGCAAAAGTTTGATGGCACTCCCTCCTAATATCATGGTAGCCTTAGCCCATGTTCTACTGATAGCCCCAGTGATTACTTCTCAAGAACACTGGAGTGTTGGGAAGAGCTTCATTTAATAGGTCAAGGTAGACCTCAAGGCGGGTCAGGATAACAAGTTTCCTGACTTTCTTGGAGTTGGTGGAAGCAGGATTGTCTCCATTATTATTTATAATAAATTTTAACATTTCAGGTGATCCTGTGAGTAGAATCTATGGAGTAATACGTGTGAATCCTAGTGGATAAACATGGGAAAGGATACTGAGACTTTACTTGCTTTCTTCTGGGTTATGTGCTGTTGCAATTCTGGAGGTTTTAGGACGAGTAAGTGGGGAGATGCTGATTGTCATAAAAAACACCGATGTAAGTGTACTCACTTCCCAGGGTTGCTGTAATATGTTACCACATACTCAGGGACTCAAAGTGGAGGAAGCCTATTCTCCCTGCCCTGGTTGTTTCTGTTTGTTTTGTTGTTGCTGGTGGTTGTTTTTTGTCTACTTGACACAAACTGTAATTGTCTGGGAAGAAGAACCTCAAATGAGAAAATACAATCATCAGATTACTTGTAAGCATGTCTGTAGGGCGTTTTCTTGATTAACGACTGATGTGGAAGGGCCCTGCCTACTGTGGGTGGTGCTATCCCTTGGCAGGTGGCTCCTGAATTGTATAAGGAAGTAGGCTGAGCTAGCCATGAGTTAACAAATCATGAACAAACAAGCCAGTATGCAGTGTTCCTCCATGTCTTCTGCTTCAGTTCCTGCCTCCAGGTTCCTGCCTTGAGTTCCTATTTCGGCCTCCCTCTGTGGACTGTAACTTGAGACATATAAGCCAAATAAAACCTTTCTTCCTCAAGTTGCTTTTCGGTCTGTGTTTTATCACAACATGAGAAAGCAGACTAAGACACTGTCCCATGTCTGGCTGCCACAATTATCAATGAACCTGTCAGCAGGGCCACATTCTCTATAGAGACACTGGGGGAGAACTCATTTTTGCCTCTTTTAGTTTTAGGGTAACTTTTGGCATTCCTTAGACTGTGTCTACATCATTCTATTTTTTTACTCTGTCTTTACATTAACCTTTCCTCTGCTGTCTGCCTTATATCTCCTTTATATGCATACATTTATAAAGACACTTGTCCGAATATGACAGCATTCCACATCCCAGGGTGTGTTTAGTTTGGGTTCTACAGGGAAATAGAATTGACACTATGGTAGAAAAAGTGAAGGAAGTGGGGGAAGGTAAGGGATCTGGGGGGTGTTGAAATTAAATGATTTCAAGGAATTGGCTTGTGCAAGTAGAGGTTTAGAGAGTCTAAAACATGAGAGAAGAGGTCGTTGGGCTAGCAACACTGGGAAGATCTGCAGGTCAAATGCAAAGTCTACCTTCTAGCAGATTCCTTCTTGCTTGGAGGACCCCAGCTCTTTTTTTATATTAAATCCTTCAACAGCATAGGATGGTGCGCACTCATATTATGGCAAGTAATTGCCTGTACTCAAAACCTACACATTTAAATGTTAATTTCATCTAAAATAACAACTATGCAAAAGTATCTAGAATAATGTTTCATCAAATGTCTGCACATTGTGGCCCAGACAAATTTGACACATGATATTAACCATGACATGGGGATTAAATTTTAATGTATTTTGGGAGGCTTTATCAGCCTACCACAGCAAGTAATAAATTCCAGGCACTATGCTACCCTTTTACATATATTAACTCATTTAATATTCACAATATGCTTGAGAGAAGGAGTGCTGTTATTCTCTGTGTTTGATGAATGAGGAAGGTGAAACAAAGATGGTAAGGCATGTGACTAAAGTCACACAGCTGATTAGTGACGGAACTAGAATTTAGAATAGCCTTAATCCAATTAAACTGCAAATAAGATTCATATTTCTGATAAGTCTCCATCTTTATTGTCTCATTATAGTCAGCATTTGATACCAATGCCTAGACAATGATCACTACTATAAAGGAAGGGTAGTTTCTGTACTGATTTCTCCTTTCTCCTCCTCTCTATTTTCTTCATGGTTGGCCTTGATTGCCTTGCACTGTGTTTTGAATTTTGAATACATACCTCAGCTTATGTCCTCTGTCTTCTTTTGGATTTGACATTTATTTGGAGCCTGTCTCATGCCAGGTTCTGTTCTCAGGTCAGGTCTAAGTCCCATGCTGTATCTCATTAGTCACAGCTTCCTCCAGAACCTACCTGCTCTGCCATTATCTCCCCTGAGCAGATACTAGAAATTGGCTCCCAGTGCCTAAGAGGAAGTTTGTCCTCTGGCTCATGTCCAGGGGTTACAGAGAGGAGTGCATGAGATATTTTAATACATACTGATCGTGGGAGAAGATAGCAGGTGTGTTAAAGCAGATGTAACCATCCAGGCTTCTCTTTATCTCAAAAGCTGGATATGGCCAAGAAATCCAGCACAGCACAAAGATGAGCCAGTTGTACACAAAGGTACATGGAAAGCTTGAGCAGCTTTGTGTTTGCTCACTCTTGGGCTCTAAGCACAGCAGAGAGTCTCTCCATCTTCTAAAAGGGACACATTATGAAACCAGATTTCATGTCTGTCTTCTTTTCCTTAAGCAATTCACATTGACATTTTTATATGCTCAAATTTGAACAGCTAAATATTTTCGTGTGTTTCCAATAATCACTGAAATTTAACAAGAATCATTTTTGTTTTTTTATTTCAATAGGATAATTCTTTCAGTACATTCACACATTATACCTGATTCAAGTCTCCACCATCACTGTGAAACAGACAGGAAGGAAATGGTTAATTCTGTGTAGATAAAGCAGCTCAGATGTGCCCAAGGACACACATGTGATAAGTTAGAATTTTCCCTTTTAATGTCTAGGTGTTCCCTTATGAAATGAGCAGAGAGCATCATGTTAAGAAGTCCACACGTCATCCCACATTCTTCTGACCAGTATAAGCAACTGCCTCTCTACTTCATAAAAGTAAAATTTTCTGTAGTCGTTAATGATTTTTCAATGTGGATAGGTCTTAATAGTTCCTTGAATAAAATAAGTTTATGGAAAATAACTACTAAGTTGTCTGTTAAAATGTAATTATTATTTTAATAGTGGATAGTGGAGGAGACGTGAGTTAAGCAGTAAGGTTGTTTTGTTTTCTTACTGTGCTTTCTTTATATACCTGCCCTCATGACAGATATTAAGCTATTTAGTAAAATTGCTTCAACCATTTTGAAGTCATAGATGCACATGAGTCTAAAATATAGCTGATTCCCTGGAAACGTGTGACAACATATAAAGTAGTGTTTTAGGGGTTGTGAAGTTAAGAGTGTGTACTGCTCTTACAGAGAACCCAAGTTCAGTTCCCAGCACCCATGTTGGGCAGCTCATAACTGCCTGTAGCACCAACTCCAGGGGACCCAACACCTCCCTCTGGAGTATGTGGGCACCTGCATTCACATGCACAGGTGCACATCTATACACATATTTACAAAATAAAAATAAATCCTTAAGATGGTGTTTTACTATGCTTTTGGCTTTACTAAAACTCTTCTGAAGTGAGATTTACCAGAGTGTTTAGAACATGGTTTATGGCATGACATACCTTCGTGTGGATATTTTTGTATGCAAATCCTGTCTGCCCTTTGGTGTTGAAGCATTTAATCATAACATTTGTAACCTTTGACAGGTTACTTTATCTCTCTAAGGGTTGTACTTGTTATCCAGATAAATGATATGTATAACTGCTATGCCACAGACATCTTATAAGCAATGAGTGGTGGATAACCTCTGCGAAATGTGAGTTCAGCCTATCTAAAGTCAGGATACAATGCATACTGTCTGTCAGGAAAATCTCATTTACCTGAAATGGCTTAGACAACAATAGAAAGGAGATATAAAAAACTACAAGAGTCTTTTATGTTGCTTTTTTCTTCTCCTATAACATAATATCACCAATTTAATGGCTTAAAATAAGATGCAGTTCTAGAATTCAGAAATGAGTTTCACTGTGATAACAGTAGGGTGCCCCCAAGACTGAAGCTCTTCTAGAGGCTCTGGAGAAAATCCATTTCCTTGACTATTTCAGAGTCTAGAATGACTCATTCTTCCATCTTCAAAACCAGTCAGGAAAGGTTCTTCAAGCCTTGAACTGTATTATCACTTTCTGGAATCAAGTATCTCTCTGCCTCTTCCTTATAAGGACTCTGTGACATGGTTATGTTCATCCTCAAAACCAGATTAGCCTCAAGTTCTTAATTTAATTACCTTTGCAAAGTTATTTGTGCTGTGTAAGAGAACATAGAATGTTGGGAGATTACCATGTGGGCCTCTTTGAAGCAGTGGTTATTATTAAGACAGCTAAAATGTATCTCTCATATAAGCCATGATAATATGGCAGTTCATGAACTTTATCCATTTCAAGAACTTAACTCAGAGCTCATTTCCTGTAAACTATTGATATTACTGTAATAAACTTGGTTCCCTTTGTCCTAGTAGCCTACAGCCAATTAGAAAGAGCCAATCATAGCCAGCCTAGGAAAGACCTGGAGATTCTGGAATGTCTTCTGCACACAGTTTGTTAGACAGAAGTTGGTTGCATTTCTTCCCTTTCCCCCAGCTAGAGGGAATCTCAGAGAGATCTGCTAATGGCAGACAGAGAGAGATAAAGAGAGAGAGGGGAGAAAAGAAAAGACAAAAAAGGAAAAGAAAATGTAAGATTATAAATTCCAACCAGTGTCTGTGTCGTTGTCTGGTTGATATAATCCGATGAAATGAATGCAGGAGAGTAGGATAAAAAGACTCTGGAGAGGGAACAGGGATAAACTTCTTCTTCATAGTTTCCTAAAGAGCTGTAGGGGAAAGAGCAAGGTCCTAGAGAAGGCCTTAGCGTTTGGTGTCACTGCCTTCATCTGGCCTGACTTGAAGAAGTCAGAATGTGGAATGAGACTTATTCTCCAACAAGGTCAGAATTACCATACAGTTGCTTAGACTACATTGTGGGACCAGGGAAGGAATGTGGTGATATATTGTACACCCCAATAAAGCTTACCTGGGGGTCAGAGGACAAAGCCAGACACTATATTAAACATAGACGTCAGGCAGTGGTAGTACACCTTTAATCCTAGCATTCGGGAGGCAGAGATCCATCCAGATCTCTGTGAGTTCAAGACCATACTGGGAACAGTGCCAGGCATGGTGGCACATGCCTTTAATCCCAGAACTAGCAAGGAAGGAAGATGGCAGGGCACAGAAAGGTATATAGGGTATGAGTACACAGGAAGTCTCACTCTTGAGGTTGAGGATTTCATAGAGGTAAGAATGTGGCTGACTTGTTCTGTTTCTCTGATCTTTCGACTTTCGCTCCAATATCTGGCTCCAGGTTTTTTTTATTGATAAGACTATTTAGCAATTTGTGTTACGAAAGGACCTCCATCTTGTGCAGATAGAGACATTCTTCAGTTTGTTGAGGACAAGAACTGCCCAGAATGTTCGTTATTCTTCCCAAAGTGAAGAAATACTAGCAAAACTGTTTTAAATGAGGGAAACTATCTTTCTGTTTCATTTTCTATAGCTAGTTATAGATGCCTCTTTCTATCTTTGGGGGACCTGGTGACAACCAGAAAAGGTTAGATATCTTCTATTAAATGTTATGAAATGTAGGCACATCTTCCTGCATACTTCAATCATGCCTGTGCTACATAACACCCAATATAATGTAAATGCTAATTAAATACTTTTGATATTATGTTGCAAACAAACTAAGGATAGAAACAAAAGTCTACCCATGTCAGTAGAAACATTTAAAAAATATATTTTCCCAGCAGAGCTGGTCCAGTCCACAGTTTCAGAATCTAAAACTTGGCTTGGTGTCCAAGTGTTATTAGGTATTGAAAACAGAAAAGAAATTAGAAGGGTGAAAATTTGCCTCATGGGATGGACTGAGTCTCCAAACCCTTAGAGAACCTCCAAAGTCAAGGTGAGTTTCCTCATTCTTCCCTCCTCTCGTCACAAAACCGTTCTGTATGTCTAGTGGCAATTGCTCTCTTCCCATTATTTTCCAATTTGTTTTAGATGAGGTTCGAGTATCAGATTGTCTTTCTCCGAGTTTGGGGAATAGAAAAACTAAACTTGAATGCAAAATTGCCACTAAGTTCCTTGGAATAGCTTGGTAAAATAAAACAATTGCTTGGTGAGGAAAGGCACAAGTCAGCAGTTCTCAAGAAAATAAAGTCGCAGCCTAGGTTATAAATTGTAAAACCCTGTACAAACTTAGCAGCATGATGAAATTTTCTACACCATCATTTCCCATTGTTCTAAAATAACCACGCAGGTATTCACTAGCCATTGGCAAGAGAAATTACAGTATCTGTTTGAATTCATACAGTTGATTTAATGAAATTGGTGCATCCTAGGAGGCATTTGCTCTTCTATTTTAAAACTTGTTTATTTGACTTTCAAGAGACTTTGAGATTTTAAAACTCAAAACTTATCTTAACCTGAGAATAAATCAGTACTGAATGAAATGCAGCATCGCACAAATAAAATTCTCTTCTGTCTCTGGGCTTGCAGCTTCTAGTTTGAATGGCTAGAAGACACACAGCTAAATAACAATTGCCTACTGTCAAACTAAGTGGACTAAATGAGATTGCTGGTTCTGAAACCCTGCTCTGGAATGTATTTTTCTTTGCCTGATGTAATGGTTCATACACAGGAGGTAGAGGCAGGAGATAAATTTTCAAAGCCAGCCTGGACTACATAGAGAGTTCAAGGCCAATCTGGGATACATAACAATACCTTGTCTCAAGAAAAAGAAGAAGAAGAAGAAGAAGAAGAAGAAGAAGAAGAAGAAGAAGAAGAGGGCTGGATTGATGGCTCAGTGGTTAAGAGGGATGGCTGCTCTTCAGCTTCAGTCATCAGTGCCTAGCTCAGGAGGCTCACAACTTGAGTTAACTCCAGCTTCTATTAGATCTAGTGCCCCCCCCACCCAGCCTCCATAGGCACTGTGTATACCCACACACAGTTAGAAATAAGATATTTTAAAAATAAAACAACATCACTTTTCTACAAAGTGGAGGCCATGAAGTATAAATGAATTGCTAGATTCGTGTACCACAGCATCTCTGGAATTTCTAGTTAGGTGGATTTTCCCTTTTGTTGCAACTTCTTACTTCTTTTGTGTGTGTGTGTGTATGTATGTAATGCATGTTCATGTGTGATTGGGGGTGTGCATGTACCATGGTTCATGTGAAAGTCAGAGTGCTATCTGAGATATCTTTGCTGTCCTTCCTCATTGTTGGCGACTGCTGGGTGACTGCTGGGTTGTGAGCTTCCCGGGAGGCTCCTGTCACTGCCTCCCATCTCTCCACAGGCACACTATGATCACAGACCACCCAACTGAGTCCTGCTTTACTTGGGTTCTGGGGATCTGAACTCAGATCCTCTGCTTGTGTTGGCAGTGACCATGTCACTTGATTCAGTTTTAAAATGAACCTCGTACACCTGGGTCCGAGCAAAGACTCTTCAGAGGCATCATCTTTAGCTTGAAAAGGAGCTAAAAACCATTCACTGCCTATTCTCCTGCGATTTTTATGTTTGAATTTATCCTTTATTTGTAATTTGAATTTTATTTTGAAAGTTCTTTCTCTAATGAGATACAGTGTCTCACATATCATTAGACACACTGGAAATCAATATTCTGAACCTTGATTCTTACAAATGGAAAATACTCAGTTTAAAACATTGGTCCATGCATGAAAATTATATTTTTAGACTAATTACATGAATTCATTTTCTAGTCTCTTTCTTGTGAATATAAGCTTTAGAAAATAAACATCTATCATCGGAAAGATAATGCTCAGAGTTTCACAATAATGCTTATCATTTGTGTAATAAGTAGTTCTAATTAGCACCAAACAAGGATGAATCAAGTATGACTATAAATTTATTGTTAGACAGAAATTAAGGAATATGTATTGTTTTTCACCCTAGAATTACTTGAGAACAGTCCTACATACTCAGTGACTGTTTCTATTTTAGGTGGCACCTCATGAGTTACGTTTGACAGTTCTGTGCTTCCTCAATGCAAGGCTCTGTAAGTGTTGTGCAAAAATGCAGAATTTCACAAAGCTTATGGAAGAGGTTGAAAACCAGTCTGATTCAACACAAAACTATTGTCACTGAACCTAGTAGAGTCAGATGATTAACAACTAGGAGAAAAGTAGATGAGAGTGGTATAAGGTAAGAAGAGAAAGATTTGAATACAAAAGATGAGGAGAGGCATTTGGGAAAAAAAATGCAGCCTTCAAAGGCATTTTTGGAAGCAGTGTCCATCTTGGTTATGACACTGGGAAATTGAAACATGAAATAAAGGATTGTGTATCTCTACCAGTCCAATTATTGGAAGAAAATTATGCTTGCCTCCAAATCAATTGCTGGTTGGGTTCTGCCAAGCACATTCTTACATTCCATGCAGTGGCATTTATAATTTAAATGTTGATAATTTTGGAATAAATTTTTATAATTTTCATCTCATTTTTCAAGATAAATCTCCCGTCACACATATCCCTGCTTACCATGAATTCTTGTTCCCTATTTTAATTGTGTTTGTTTTGAAATGTCTTTTCCAGTGCTCACACCACCTTCTACAATAGGACGTCTATCATTTCCAGTAATAAGTTGTAAGAAATTTCAGAAGCCATCAAATTCACCACTTTTTTCCAAGTAAGAAAATAAAGACCAAATGAGATCATTACCTGTCCTGAGGTTACAAACCACACATAACATTTTATTGGTGTGTAAAAATCACTCTGTGACCAAACAAAACAGATGACTCTTCTGAAGTTTTCTGATGGTGCTTCTGAACTTGAAGCCACTGCTTCCAATAAGAGCAGTAAGTTTCACAGTCATGCACATGGCCTTGGTCATCCTCACGTCCTCAGGAAAGGATGTGAGAATAGGGATTCTGAATTCCTCCTCCACCACTTCCTCGATTGTCATTCTCCGTGTATCCCACCAATCTCCTCCAGCTCAGTGTTTACTTTCATTTTCTCTTTCACTTACTGTAATCTGCGGTGGATCAGCGTGTAATTAATTCAAATTGCCAACATATCATTATAATAATCTTCCCAAGTACCCTGAAGCAGCTCTGATTGACACACTCACTGTGGGTGACACAGGAAACTGCCTGGCTGCGCTGGCTGGCTTTCCTCAAGCTTTGTGAATGAGAAAATGAAGCGAACTCTTATGGTTCTTCCCTCCCGCTTCACTTTCGACCCTTGTCACTCCATGTAGAGTTCCAACCTTCCCATTCAGCCCGTACTGGTGAGCCAGAGAAGGACTCCAAAAGTCTTCTCTCCAAATCTATGTGCTTTTTAAAAATTTGAATTGAGCATTCAAAAAATGGACTGCTTACTTATAAATCCAAATTTCTAGCTTCTCTTGAAAAAAAGGGGGGGTGAGGGGTTTGTTGAGGTGGCTCAGTGGGTGAAGGGCTTGTTACACAAGTGTGAAGAACAGAGTTAAAATCCCTATACGAGGGCCATGTAGGCACGGTGTCCTCCTAGTAATACTAGCTCTCTAGGCAGAGACAGGGTATTGTCAGAGCAAGCAGGAGAGCCCCTGCCTCAATGAATAAGGTGGAAAGCAATGGAAGAAATCTGTTTTTAGCCTTGGGTGGCCTACACACACACACACACACACACACACACACACACACACACGCCCATGCTCACATGCACACATGTGTATATCTGCACACAAACATACAAATGTATGTATGCATGTCAACCACACACAGATATATGATTTAAAAAAAAAAAAAAGGCTAGATCTTGCCATTGCTTTTTCTTCTCTGCTTTTCCATCTCTGCCATGCAGCTAAGCCTTAGTAACGACCAAGCCCTTTTTATCAGCTGGCTAGGCTGGAGTTTTCCCCAGTCTCATCAAGCCTCATAAGTTCCTAAAAATACCTTATCATCTGCTGCTTCATATTTGTGCTGATATCTTTCTTGAAATGCAGTTAAAATGAAATATCTTGTGTGTGTGTCTCAAAAGAAAGTACAAATAAGAGTACAGAAATGGCTGCGTGTCTCTCAAACAATGTTTCAACAATTCACTCAAGGCACCTGATACTTGTCAACCCCTGGCTCAGCCTGCTGCTCCACCTTCATGGATGTTTGCATTTTTTTAGAGTTCACTGAGAAATACAATCAATCAGAGATAGAAATATTCAGTGAGAAAAGGAGGGACTAAGGAAAAATCTGGGGAGTAGATGTATAGTAAATGATTGACGCCTGGGAATGCAGAGAGTCTAAGAATTCCCAAGATCTACCACCTGCAAACAGGTGTTCTAAGTCCCAGCCTGAGCCCTAAGACCTGAGAACTGGAGACGCAATGCTACAAGCACAGGTCCCAGCTTCACAGCCTGACAGCCAGGGGTCCAGACAGTACAGAGAACAGGCAAAGGCTGATATCCCAACTCCTGCAGTCAGGCATCCGAAAAAATGAATCTGATTGTCTTCTATTTCATTTTTGTCTGTGTCCCCAGTGAATTAGATGATGTCTGCCCATATCAATGACAGGCATGGACTCCATTCAATCCACCCATTCAAATGCTAATTTCTTCTAAATACACCTTAACAAACACTCCCAGGAAAGATGTCTAACCAACTGGCTGAGCATCCTGTGGTGCAGTCCAGATGATGCACAAAATTAAATACCACTGTATTCCTATAGAAAAGCCCAAATTATTAATCTATATATGAATTAATGTAGAAGAAAATCCATGTAAGCTTTGTACATTAAAATAATATATTGACAGATATATTATATCCACATTTTGGAAATACAAGTGCACAATAGTAATCCTAAAACCAAAAGATTGTTTTACTAAAGATATAGATATCACAGTCTTGTGCTTTTTTAACGTAAGGAAGTTTTGGATCTGCTAAACTATACATGAAAAGATGACACACAGTCTCTCAAGGGTCTCTCTTGTTATTTTGTGCCTAAAAATTACCCTAAAACAATGAGAATGTATCTCAATGGTAGAGTGCTTGCTTGCATACTCAGAGCCCTAGATTGATCGCCATCATCACATGCATACACACACACACACACACACACACACACACACACACACACACACACACATCAACACAAGCAAATGTACATGCATAAATACACGTGTGATTATCTGTATATGCTTACCTTCAGCTTCATTCCTCTTTTTCTAAGCTCCACACTAGCTTCATGAGGAGACTCCAAGCCTTCTTAAACTGTTTTAATCTTAATAGAAACGTTTTACCTGCTTTATCTTGATAAGAGGAGCCTAATGCCTTTTTCCTCTCCCTCGTAAAGAAATCTGTAGAATGAGTAATTGTTTTGATAGCTGGGCCCAGTTCAAATATTTGAGGGGATTCTTGTTGTTGTTTTTTAATATTCTGCTTTGGGACTATATTAAAAATCCCAAAGGTCAAAACCCTCATCAAGGCTCTAGTGAAATAATTTTTTAAAAAGCCAGTAACCACCAGGGCAACAGCCGCAGCAAGAGAGTTAAAAGCTCTTTGGCATGTTTATCGCTGACCTTCATCTATTAACTTCAAGGAAAGGTAATGAAACTTAAGCTCCAGAGAGATGATATTATCTACTTCTTGATAAATCTGCTTAATGAATAAGTAATGAGCAAAATTCTTAAAGAAAATGAAACTCCTGGGGAGTCTTAGGGAAAAAATTTAACATTGCAATTTGGGGATTTGTTTACCTCATAACTATGAGAATGATAATTAGCTACAGTTTCTGAGCTAGGAGGCTTCTTCATCACTAAATAATTTACTACAAAGAAAAACTCCTACCATGGAAGTCTGCAATGACCAGCATGAATTCAGTATGAATTTCTAAAACATTGGCTGTGGTGATTTGAATGAGAATGCTCCACATAGACTCATTGGTGTGAATGCTTGGTTCCCAGCTGGGAACTGTTTGGGAAGGATTAGGAAGTGTGGTCTTGTTCAGGAGGTGTGTCACAGGGGTGGGCAGGTGGGCTTTAAAGTTCCAAAAGGCCAAGCCATTCCTAGTCAGCTCTCCCTGCCTCCTGCTTGTGGATTAGATGTAAACTCTTAGCTGTTGCTCCAGTGCCATGCCTGCCCATGTGCTGCCATGCTCCACACCAAGATGGCCATGGATTCTAACCCTCTGGAATGATGAGCCCCACAATAAGGGCTTTCTTTTATAAGTTACCTTGGTTGTGGTGTTTTGTCATGGCAATAGAAAAGTAACTAAGACGCGTGCTTTACCTGGTCATTAGGACACGCTTGTCACACTATCAAACAATACAGAACACACTAAGGAAAAGTGTACCATAGAACGGAACCGAGCAGAAGTGATAGACATCTCTTCATTCAAAATGATCTGTGGAGTGATGAGAATGATAGACGGCATTATCTCCAGTGACAGAATCTAGTTTCTATGTGTGAACCTGTTTATGCTTAGGGAGAACAGAGATTAAATGAGAATGCTTATTCACCCCATGCTTAAACTTTATTAAAATATCTTGTAATTCCCCTAACCATTGCTTGCATAGGAAATGTGGAATTCTTTTCTTAATCACTAGTTTCTTATTAGTGTGTGTGTGTGCCATAATGTTTGTGTGATGGTCAGAGGACAACTTTCAGGAATCTGTCCTCTAATTCCACCTTGTGTCCTTGGGATTCTACTCACTTTGCCAGACTTCTGTGGCAAGCTCTTTGACCTGCTGAGTCATCTCATCGGCACCAGAAATGTGGAATTCTTCTAGAGCCCAAGACCCAGTCATACCCAACCTTCACATCTCTACATTAAACTGGTTTTCAACCATTCCCCTCAGGATAGAGTAAATCTTAAAGGCTAAGGGGATGCATTCAATTTTTAATTCTATCATTAATTGTGCGGCTATGGATATAGTAATGAAATTTATTTTAAACTCAATTTCGTTGTCATCATAAAGGGGCCTGTTCACTATAGGTTTTAACCAAGATGGAGGGAAATCTGTGTTAAGAACTTGGGTCAGTGCCTGCCATGGAGTAGGCGTATGTAAGAGTAAAAGGAAGGCAGACTGGAGGTGTGCGGCTGTGATTTTCCCTCCACGGCTCCTGCTGTCAGCTAGTAAATGGCTCCCACGCTCATCAGTAGGAGCTCTGCTAAAATAAAGTCGCTCTGTGTAAACAGTGTCCCTGTGTGGTCCTCAGACAATGCACAGGAAACATTCTGTGTGCTAGATCACATAATAGACTCTGATGAAATTGACACTTCACCTCCTTGCTATTTCTGGGCACCATTCCGATGTAATCTCAGAATATGTTAAAAGTAGAACCCCTGGAATGCTTGTGTTGGAAAGGATGGAACATCCTAGGGCTCATATACTGTAAAAGGAGGACACTCTCCCACCTCTGGTTTCCAGCCTCAGAGACCATGGGACTAATTCTCACTGTGATGCTTGCTTAGAATTCAGGGTCCTTATTTTCTTCCATCCTATAGCTGCTGTGTCTGTTATATCTAAAAAGTAGATTTGAGGCATTTCTGCCTATTTTTAGCCAGCTTGTTACATACAATTCCATAATCTTCTTCCAGGGGTGTCTTTTCTTGAGATTTTCATGGTTTAATGTTTAAACCTGCAAGAGAGGTCCTAATAAAGAAAGTTAAGGCTGGAGGCATGGCTGGGACCAATGGGAGTTGTTCCTGGATTCTCCTTCCAAAACTTTTCTTTTCTTTTTTT
Organism: Peromyscus aztecus; assembly: GCA_902168405.1. Classification (NCBI taxonomy): domain Eukaryota; kingdom Metazoa; phylum Chordata; class Mammalia; order Rodentia; family Cricetidae; genus Peromyscus; species Peromyscus aztecus. The sequence continues at coordinate 9,971 of CABHPQ010156415.1, read as the reverse complement.
TTTTTTTTTTTTTTTTTCCGAGACAAGATTTCTCTGTGTAGCTTTGCACCTTTCCTGGAACTCACTCTGTAGCCCAGGCTGGCCTTGAACTCACAGAGATACGCCTGCCTCTGCCTCCCAAGTGCTGGGATTAAAAGCGTGTGCCACCACCACCCAGCCCAAAACTTTTCATAACCATATTTGTGTTGATATCACATATTACTTGAGGCCAGGTAGCATATAAATAAAAGAGGGTTCTTTTAGCTTACAGATCTGATGATTGGGAAGGCCAAACAGGGATGGCTGCATCTGGTAGAGCATCATGCTGCATTATACCATGGCAGGTGGCCACATGAGGACAATGCATGGCAGAGAGGTCCCACACTTGTAGAAGTGGGAGCAGACAGACATCAGGGCTGACATGATTTATGGCAGCCTGCTCATATTCACTCAAGAATATGCTAGCCTCCCCCAAACACTTTCATCCTCTTAAAAAAAAAAAAAAAAACAAAACAAAAAAAACAAAAAAAACCTTACCCTACACTGCA
>CABHPQ010156414.1:0-36809 GCA_902168405.1 Peromyscus aztecus | reverse complement strand
GGTTGAATGGCTGCTGTCAGCATCCAGGGCCTGATCCTGAACGAGAACCTGAGCTTGCTCCTACGGGAGCAGGACACTTGGGAAACTGGAGACCATTTGCAAGTGGTTTGCTGGAACGAACTGTGAGAAGGGGAGCTTGCCCGTGGGCCTTTGCCTCAGATGCAAACACTCACAGAGCCAGCAGCGCAGTCCCCGCAGTCCTGGTGTGTGTATGTTCAACTCACCTTAGACCACTCTTTCCAACTACAGGTGAATACCTCCATTTTCCAGGCCCCTGCGACCTTCCCTCCTTTCCACATTGCCGGCAGCCCACTCAAGCACCCCAGTGGTGACCAGTACTATCCACAGGTCAGTGTGTCCCAGGGGCACCAGGTAGACACAGACCTCGACACCCATCGGGGCAGGTGATGAGGCCAGACTTAGTGATGAGGCCAGACTTAGATGGGGTGCAAGGTCTGAATGGGAACCCGGCACGATGATGGCCTCAGCTCCATTGCCTTCCTTGGCACGTCCTTGAAGACATTTCAGAGATGACTACTTGGGTTCAAAAAGAGAGCACGCCAATTCCCTTAATGCTTGAAGATGCATGTTTCCCAGCCCACTGATTTACATTTGTGCAGAGCTGTTGAGAATTCCCTTATCTGCCTCTGGCAAGGCGCCATCCCTGCAAGGTCTTCATTACTTCCCAATTGTCACAATTTATTCGCTTCATTTTTCTTGTTAGGAAACATTTAAAAAATTAATCTCCAATCTTGGGCTTCTGCTAATTTAAAAGTCCCTCCTCATTGATTAATGGCATTTTTATTTCAGTGACACTCCACCACCACCTAGAGACGCACACATACCCTGCCATGCAGGCATGTGCAGGTGCTGACATGCATACACTGTCATACAAACATGCCCACGCTGTCCTGCATACACTGCCATGCACACATTTGCACGTGCTGTCATGCACACACATAAACACCCTGCCTGCTGTACACACATGTGCACACCCATCAGGTAAGCATTTCCTTTCAAAGCAGAGAGTCAAGTGTGTTCAAGTGGCGTGTCATGCACACACTGCCATGTACACACATGTGCACATGCTGTCAGGAACATGCAGTATCATGAGCACACATATCCACAGGCTGTCATGCACATAGCATGTGCACAGACACCCACATGGTGTTTTGCACACACATGCACACAGATGCACACACAGCATATGCAACTGATTAAAGGACCACCAAGTCCTTTCTTTTCTCCCTCCTCCTGGTTAAAACTTGATTATTTCATTTATTCCAGTTCCACTGTCACTATAGCACGCACTTGACTCTCACAAAGGGAGGTAAATTTCCAGGAAAGATTGCAAATGAGAAGGTACCGCCTTATGAGTCAGGAGACTCAGCACTGGGCTGGAGGGATGGCTAAGAGCACTCACTGCTCTTGCAGAGGACCCAGGTTTGATTCCCAGCGCTCATATGACCTTTCACAATTTGTAACCAGGAGATCTGGTGCCCTCTTCTGGTTTCCATGGGTACTGCATGCATGTGGTGCACATATACACAGGCAGGCAAAACAACCATACACAGAAAATAAAAATAAATCTTTAAAAAAAAAAAAAAAAAGAATCAGTGTAATAAAAGACAGACTCTATTCCAAAGAGAGCTTCAGGAATTCACAAAGGTGGTGAGAGGACAGCTGGGAAACGTAGAGAAAAAGACAGACAAGCCCAGCTCTAGTCACGTGATTCCAGCACGTGGAAGGAGCAAGTGGACACTCATCAAAAAGGAAGCCACGTGGCCCTGGTGAAGTGAGACTGGCAGTCCCTCCCTCAGGACAAACCCACGGCGTTCACAAACCTCAAATCCAGCTGCAGGTTCCTTTGGTCAGCAGTGGAGAGGAGTTCCGTTCCGTCACTCCCTATGACTCAGGGGGCTGTGGTCGGGCACTATCCTCAGGAGGAATCTATTGTTCAATGCAGAGCTATGCGGAGGACCTGAGAATAGGAAGTGGCCGACCACAAGGCGGGGAGTGTGAATGTAACCTGCCTGCTCCAGTGAGAGAGACAGTCCAAGGAAGCTGTTATGGAGAGTGGAAGGGCTGGGTGCCAAGGAGCCAGCGAAGGCAGGTGGCAAGGGCCTCAGCTCAGCAGGTGAAATGCACAGGAAAGGGAGCTCCAACCTCAGTGGCTCAGCACAGACCTTTCCCTACTTTGTGTCCAGCTCTCATTAGCTCCCAAGCTCTCCACACAGCTCCACGGCATCAGGAGGCCGCAAGTGTTCATTGCGAAATTAATTAGAGGATACTTAAGAGGCAAAAAACAATCTGCTTCATTAACCAACATCCACAAAGAGCCTCCCCCGGAAGCCGCAGAGCCAACAGGTTTCCTCTCAAGAGCGCGCTCTAAACAATCACAGCCACGGCCTCTTCCAGGTCATTCTGCAGCAGAGTCTGTTCTCCGAAGGAAATGGAGTGATGGCGGCACCCCAGAATCAGCCTGGCCTTGGGGGTGTGCTGTGGATAGGTTCAGGTTCCGCCAGTCAGAGTTCTCCACAGGACTGAGCCAAAGGGTCTGTCTGTGGAGAAACAAAGTCAGGGGACTTTTAAGGAACTGATTCACGAGGTGGAGGAAAGGCTGGGCAAGCCTGGGTGCTTGCCGCAGAGTCACAGACTGGGACTCCCACAGGTTAGGCAGAAGCCCTCCCTCCCTCCCTCCCTCCCTCCCTCCTAGGTAACATGCCTTACTGCTAACTAGACAAGGCCCACCCATGCAGTGGAGGATGGTCTCCTGTGCCGAAGGCCTCCTGATCACATCCACAAACCACCTTCCCAGCAACAATGTGCAAAACACCTGGATTAGTTTTCTGTTGCTGTGATGAAACACCTTGACCAAGGCAACTTAAGGAAGAGAAGGTTGATTTTGGCCAAGGGTTCCAGCAGGACAAGAGTTCATGATGGAAAAGCAGAGCTGTGACAAGTGACTGACGTGGTGGCCTGAGAGCTCACATCTCAAACCGCAAACAGGAAGGGGAAAGAGAAAACTGGAAACATACTTTCCCCATCAAGGCCACACTTCTGAAATCTCCACAGTTACGTCAACAGGAGACCAAATACATGAGGCTATGGGGGACATTTTCATCAAACTATCATAATGTCTGACCAAGAAATTTTGTGTTGCAGTTCAGCCAAGGTGGCACATGAACCAGCCACCACAGGCACCGTGAAAGCCTTCTGTTTGGAAGTATCACCTCATCTCCAGAGCCATGCTCTGGGTCAACACCCACCCCGCAAAGCCAGCCAGCCAGCCCCTCAGCAGACAGGGGCTCCATGGGACTCTGAGAGTCTCAACAGAATATGACATGCACAAAGCTGTGCTCGATCACAGAATGCAGAGGACGTGTGTGCTCCATGACTGAGAACTGAAGAAACATCCATTGAGCATCAGGTTATTGCCACTCTCTGGGAGGCCTCTAATTTCCTGAGTCAGGAGTCTCCTCCCCAAGCTGAGGTGGGAGAGGATTTAAAGAAAAAAAAAAGTTAATACCCAATGGGCACTAAAATAAGTGGATTTTCCACTAAAAAGCAAGAGGCAACTGCTACAGTAAATCAGCTTCCTCCTGCTCGTGGCCTCTGTCCACGGCGATGCAAAGAGTTAGTTGGTTCTGTTATAAGTGCACCACTAATTAGAGTTTCTGAAAGTTCCGTTTCAAACACCAGTTGCCCTCTTCCACAGTCCTTTTCTGTCCTCCTTGCCCGAGGGCCTGTCTCAACCCTCTGTCCATCCTGACGCATGCACCAGTCCCGTCTCAACCCTCTGTCCATCCTGACGCATGCACCAGTCCCCCTGAAGACAGCCACAAGTGGTCACCTGTTGCTGGGAGCCTTTAGTGACCAAGCATGTCCATTTAATTAGCTTTGTCCCAGGTTACAAAAGTTGACTTCCAACCCTTCTCCTCCACAAACTCTTGCCAGCCAATAGCGGTCACACGGCTTCACCTGGCTCTTGCCTAAGAGTCCCCATCCACAGCACCACGTGACATCTGTAGATTATCTACCCCCTGTAACTCCAGCTCCAGGGGATCTGACACCCTCTTTTAGCCCCCTTGCATGGGCACACAGGCATATACATGGCATACACGGACATTCACAAATAAAAATAAAATATGAGACCTTTCTATAACTTGCCAGGGAGGGATGGGAATTTTCCATTAATAAAAATAAAAAGAAGGGCTAGGGAGATGGCCCTTGACTGGATGTCCCACCACCTCCTCTGCCCTGGAGTGCTGACCATGACTAGACCTGGAAATGGGAGGGGGGCTTTACTCACCAGCTAGACAGAAGTCAGTGCTCGCCAGAAAGAGGCGCCGAGGAGCTGCTGTGGCAGGAAGGGCCTGCTGTCGCCCTAGGTGTACAGCTCCGATCGTTGAAACGTTTTCTGTTGCTTTCACAGCAGAAATTTGGAGCCCGTGTCTGGCAGGCCTATGCTCAACTCCTGGGGCTCAGTCACTGGATGGCACTTTGACTTACAAAAGGACTGAGTTTGACCACATAGAAGTACAGCTTAAGGACATCTGAAGCAAGAATTTGTGTCTTCAACTATCTCCCAACAAGGAGGGTAGGCAGCTGCTGCCCTCCACAGGCCATTTTCCTTTGTCTCTCTTCAGTTCTTTTCCCCCACCTCCCATGTGTGTGGGTGAGTGTGTGTGTGTGTGTGTGTGTGTGTGTGTGTGTATTCTCACACTCATGTGCATTTGTGGGTTTTGTGAGACAGGGTCTCATGTAACCCAGGCTAGCCTAACATTATGAAGCCCAGGATAACCTTGAACTCCTGATCTTCCTGACCAGGTATCCCTAGTACCGGGTTTGCAGGCATGCACCACAGCAACAGCTGTCTGCTCTCTCTCTCTCTCTCTCTCTCTCTCTCTCTCTCTCTGGATGCATTATCTGACCGTCCCAGAGTGGTTGCTTTCCTCTGCTTCCTCGGAGTGACTCATTTTGCACCTAACCGCTTTAAACACTGTCCAGGTATATGGACACAGATGAGGTGCCATATGTAGGGTCAGTGGTGACACAGGAAGGTAGGAAAGGAGCAGCGAGGGCTGAGGCAGCTAACAGGAACTAAGTATTTAGTTGCTTCCTCCAAGGGCACTAGCTTAGGCAACAAACCTAGAAGAGAGCCTTACCCAGGAGGACTGCCCCTCACCGTCCCACCCAGGACAGCCACCTGCACAGGAAGCCACCATCTTTCCAGGAGGGTGAGTGTCTCCCTAAGGCCTTCCTAACCTCAGGCTGAAACACTGGCTCTGGGTCACAATCAAATGCTTGTTTATTTGTTTATTTTGGGGCAGAGTCTATCCATATAGGCCAGGCAGGCCTTCTCCTGCCTCATCTTCCCAAGCACAGGAATTACAGGTGTGTGCCACCACGTCCAGCTGTAATCTAATGCTTTACGCTGACGGACAGACAAAATGTGAACTGCATTCACCGGCACTCCTGGGAGCTTCTCCCAACAAGAGCAAACCATGTGGGCATGAGGCTGTACTGGCCAGGACCGTGGGAGGCCATGGATGGAGGTCATGGATGGGCGTGGGATAAGCCTGATGTGGGAAGAGCAGGTAAGGTACCAAGAGACTGCAGCTCTGTACATGGAACCTTCATCGTTGGAACCTTCTATTCCAGGCCCCAAAAGGTCAGCAGAAGCTTGAGGCCCACCTCCCAGGTGACCAGGGTGTGCCAAAGCAGGAAGCAGCAGCCACACACAGTCAGCTGTCCAGAGTCAGTGGCTGAGGAAGGCGCTGTGACAGCCCACAGGCCCTGGGACAGAATGTGCTCCCCCACCCCACCCCAGGCTGCTAGGCTCCTGTCTGAGTGGCACTGCCCATGATCCTCCTGGTAGTGTGAAGCTGGCTCACACTCTTGGGTTCATCGTGGAATCTGAGACAAACCTTATCTCACAGCAAGGCACAACATTTAGCATGCTGTAGCTTATAAACACAAACACACACCATTTCTCAGGAATTCTACACTAAACCTCTACAGTCATGCCGTCAGGAGTTAGGCTCAAAAGATGACAAATGCAAGCTAATTCCGTGCAAGAGTTTGTTAAAATTCAGAGTTACCATTGGATTAACCAATGTTAATTCAATTGTGTTCTCAAAGTGTATCTACTGCCAAGGAGCTTTGCAAACGGGCGATGAAGGGCCGCCTTGGACCCAGCCGAAGCGGCATGAGAAAACCATGCCTTGTCATCAGTAAGCTCAGGAGGGAAAATGAAGACAAGACCTGACCAAGGAGGAGTAAATGCTGCCTGATTTCTCAACAGTTCTTCTTTTTTAATTCTAGCCTAAAATCTGTGGGCACAGGCTTGCCTTGTTCTGTCGGTTGAGACAAAGCCCCGCCCCCATGTAGTCCAGACTAACTTTGAACTCTGATCTTCCTTCCTCAGCCTCCCAAGTGCTCCTACAGGAGGGAAACCCAGGACGGCCCCAGGTGCGGAGGCAGATGGCTCCTTGAGTGAATGACACCCACCCTGGACAGTCATCAGTGCATCACCCCCAAACCCCATGCCTGCACTTCACAGATTTAGAAAATTTTCACTTCCTTACTTCTCTGCCCCAACGGCAGACTTAAGCTGAGCAGCTGATTTGTACTAGACCAGAAGAAAAATGAGGCTCGGTGAGCTGCTTTGGGCCTGCGGTGGGCAACTGAGGCCTTCACAGACAGACGTCCCAAGGAGTCTGGGGGCTGAGGGCTGATTAGGAGGCCACAGGGCGTCACTCACTCCCCTCTCCATCCTGGGTTAGAAGGACTATTCTAGAGTACAGGGACCATATATTACACACCTCTCTATAGTTCACAGGATGTGCACATCACGAGAAAATGCTAATGATTTCTAATCAATGAAGAAGGGAAAAGGAACCTCGCAGGGTACTGTGACACACACACACCCGCCCAAAAAAGGAGCAAAAAAAACAAGCCAGGATCCTGACACAGCTCATGGCTGGTTCCTCCCTTGCCCAGTGACAATAGCAAGTCAGAGTAAGTCAGCTCATCACTAAGGGATGTGTGTGCATTTGTATGTGTGTGTGTGTGTGTGTGTGTGTGTGTGTAGCATGAATCTTAAAAGGTCTTATTAATAAAAACAAACCCAGAGCCAGATATTGGGGTGAACGCTGAAAGATCAGAGAAACAAAACAAGCTACAACCAACCTCACCTCGCCAACTCCTCAGCTGATCCTGTTTCCTCAGACTGAAAAGCCTCTGTGTCCTCATCCAAATGGATCTCAGCTGAACTGCTGCTAAAAGCTAAAAGCTTAAAAAGCCTCTAGTCCCTAGTCCTCACGCCTTATATACCTTTCTGCTTCCTGCCATCACTTCCTGGGATTAAAGGCATGTGTCACCATGCCTGGCTGTTTCCGGTATGGCTTTGAACTCACAGAGATCCGGATGGATCTCTGCCTCCAGAATGCTAGGATTAAAGGTGTGAGTGCCACCATTTTCTGGCCTCTATGTCTGTCTAGTGGCTGTTCTGTCCTCTGACCCCAGATAAGTTTATTAGAGTGCACAATATATTTATTAGGGGGACACAATATCACTGTGTGTGTATGTGTGTGTATGTATGTATGTATGTATATATATACATATATATATGGTATTTATTAAAGTGGCTGTGGTTCAGCTAGTCAACAATGGCTGTCTCCTGATGGACAGGCCAAGAATCTGGTAGTTGTTCGGTCCATGAGGCTGGATGTCTCAGCTGGTCTTACGTCTCTGTTGGAACTGCAGAGTGGTGAGCAGGTTCTAGAACTAGGGAAGGAACATCTCAGCAGCAGAATATGTAAACTTGCCAGAGAGGAAGGGCAGGAAGCAAAAACCTCCTTCTTCCATGTCCTTTTATGCAAGCTGCCACTAAAAGGTGTGGCCCAGGTTTAGGGTGGGTCTGCTCGCCACAAATAATCCAATTGTGCCACCCTTGGGTTTTACCTGATTCCAATGCAGTCTGTTTGACAACCAAGACTAGCCATCACACCCATGGTTAAGAGGGTCATTCTGCTCTGAGTTATGATCCATTATGACAAGGGACAGGGTGGATCCAGGGGAAGAATCCAGACGCAGCACCCAGGCCTCTAGGAGTGTAGCCTCCAACTCTCCCTCACAGTGGAGGAATTACAGCCCTGTGGTGTGCTAAGTGATGATCTCAGTATCGGCAACTGAGGACGCTACACAGGCTGTGTCCAGTGTCCACTGGGCCCAGGCACAAAGGAGGGAGTCAGGCTCCACGTGGCAGACCTTCTACCTCCAGCCCCAGAGGCCTCTATGGTAAGTCCCACCTCAGCCTGGACTATGGGGATCAAGTCCAGCAAGATCGTTCAGCTCAGGGAGGACACCCTAGGACACCAGAACATAGGCCAGAGACTTCACGGCAAAGAAAGCTTTGGATTGCACAGTGAAAAACAACAACTGGGGTACAGGGTATCAAATGTTTATCAGCAGAGAGCAGAGCAAACCCTTCCTGAACAGTGCAGGCAGGAAGCCAGGGACCTTCGAGGTGCCTTGTCCCATCACCCTGATTCCTCGTCCAAGCGTAAACGTTTAACGAGATCCACTTAAAATTAAAATGTAGTTTGGGCCCCTAACTGCTTCTTCTCTTCCCCGATTTACAAGAAGACTCGTGAGTCAATAAATATGATGGCCAGATGCCCCATGGCTTATTTATTATAGCCTAATCCACCAGGAGGAGATTTAGAATGTGACTGGAGGGCAGCCGTGGGTGAGGTCTATGCAGCTCAGCCCACAGCATCTCCCTTCCTCCATGCCCACTCACCTGCAACCAAGGATCTTTGGAACAGTGTGTTTCTGGGAGACCCTGACTTTGGCGACATCAGCTGAGTCCAGTTTCGTGGGCATCTAACACAAGATTCTGCCCCAGGTGAAGCTACCTGCTCTCTGCATCCTGAACCTCTGCTATTTGTGCTAACAAGGGCTTTGTTTCATTTCTCACAGGATCTGCAAAGGAAGTGCCTGTCAGTCACCAGTCAACAACAGTGGCTTCAAGGCCCTGCCCCAGAGGAACTGGAAACTTTGAGAACACGGCAGAGTTATCCCACAGTGAGTCTGCATGCCAAAAGGCTCAGAGGCTGGAAAGACCTGGGAGAAACGTGACACCTGCATTGTGCCTCTCACAATCTGCTTTGGAGAGCCTACAGTGGGCTGGGCCTCCCTAGAGATGCTTAGGAAAGGATATCCTCCCATGAGCCACAACACCCCGCCCCTGGCCATGCGGGTTTCCACCATGGGCTCAGAGCTTGCTTCCTAGTAGGCAGAGGCAAAGACAGAGGCAGAGGCAGAGGCAGGTGGATCTCCGTGAGTTTGTGGCCAGCCTGGTCTACAGAGCAAGTTCCGGGACAGCCAGGGCTGTGACACAGAGAAATCCTGTCTCGAAAACAAACAAACAAAAAACCCACAGATGACTCACATGACTCCACAGCATGGATTCAGGATGGGAACAACCAACTTTCACAGTTTGAAAATTGAGTCATGAGAAAACAAAGACAGACCCAGACACCTGCCACCAACCATGTGGCAGTGTCTTTAGCATGCGAACGGTAGACCTGAGACTAAGCCGTGTATGAGCAAGACAGACAGGACTTTCTTAAGGGGACATTAGCCCAGTGAGCTTCAGGCTGGCAGCCAGCAAGTCCCAGCAACCCTCCTGTCTCTGTCCTGCTACTGCTGGTGTTACAGACACATGCAGCCACACCTGGTTTGATACGTGGGTGCCAGGATCCAAACTCAGGTCTTCGTGCGTGAGCAGCAACTGTTTTTGCCCACCGAGCCGTGTGCTCAGCCCAGAAAGCAGCTTTAATATATCCTCTTCTTCACATTCTCCAGGGAGGAGGCGTGGGGCCACCCTGAAGCCCCACAGCCAAGGGCAGGAAGAAAGGTAGAAATGGCAGGGCCCACACAGCTGGGAACAGAGCATCATCCAGTTTATAAGTGACACCGGAAACTTCATCTGAACCCCCAATACAATGTCACTAAGCTTTCCCAAATGAACAGAAATTATTTTCCTCTTTCAAAATCCTCCCTCAAGCACACACCCTTTAAACACGCAGCATGAAAATGGAGCACAGAGCTCCCTAGTCCCTCCTGGAGCAAGCTCCATGGGACACCACATCCTTCTCACTCCCTCTCACTCATGACCAGAGGCTAAGAGACAGAAATCTAATGCAATCTCCACCTGTCCGCACTGCTGAGATCCCCAAGTGTCCGGTTCATCCCCTTGGCCTATTGTGTTTACATTTCAAGTACAATCCCAGTTAAAGAACTCAGCTTCATTTTCAAAGGCTGCTTAAATGCAGCCTGAGGAGAACTCAGCCCAGATGAGATCAGCACAAGAACGAGATGAAAGATACAGCAAGAGCCAAGAGCCCCATTTTGCTACTTACAATCTTTCTGCAAAGTGCCCAGTAACTGGAATTCCCCTTAATTATTTATTAACAGTGGCCATCAAACACGCATTATCTTTTCTCATTGGCTCACAATAAAAGTAATATCCTAAAGTTTAAATCTTTTCCCTTTCTAGAACCCTTGGGTTCTCTTCCATATTCAATGCAGTCCTCCAGGAACAGTGATGAAAGCATCTTCCATCAGCCAATCCATCTGAGGACGGACAGACAGACCCATCTGAGGGTGGCTGTTCCAGGGTGTCTGGCCAAGACTGACTCCCATACCCTGTTCCCACTGGTTTGCAGCTGAATGTGAGCTAATGGCACAGGATCAGAAGTATATCTCAAACGCTGCTTCCAGCACCCTAAAACCTCTCACAAGCCCCCAGCTGGCATTCATGTTCCACTGTAAAACCAAAGCTCCCTAAAACTTAGAACTTGCCCACACTCCACTCTCCTACGCATGCTCAGGAGCAACTGCTGAGAATGAAGCCCAGTTCACTTGGGAGCTGTCTTAGTGAGGGTTCCTACTGCTGTGAAGAGACACCGTGACCACAGCAACTCTTACAAAGGAAAACATATAATTGGGGTGGCTTGCATTTTCAGAGGTTTAGTCCATTATCCTCATGGTGGGACCCATGGCAGCATGCAGGCAGACATGGTGCTGGAGAAAAAAGCTGAGATTCTTACATCTTGACCCACAAGCAACAGGAAGTAGTCTGAGACACTGGGCGTGGCTTGAGCATATATGAGACCTCAAAGCCCATCTCCACAGTGACACACTTCCTCCAACAAGACCACACCTACTCCAACAAGGCCATATCTCCTAACAGTGCCACTCCCTTTGGGGGCCATTTTCTTTCAAACCACCACAGAAGGCCACTGAGTCACCTTTATTGGATCCTTATGCAAGGCTCACTAGTGACTCCTGTGTGGTCGTGGGAAGCGACACTGGCCCGTGGGACACAGCAGAGGATGGAAAGCTCCTCACATCACCCATTGCCTCCTTGGTATATAGGGGGGTGGAAGAGGTGAGCTGCCCATCATCTCCAACAGTGGGGAGGAGACATCATCACGTCTACTCCCTGATCATCTAGAGCTGGGGACTTGGAGGGAGTAATCGCAGGGTTCATAGCTGACAGCTCTCTGACAACCCACTGAAATGACAGTGCTTGCGGAGGAGGGGCATGACTGTAAGGGCACGTGGGCACTTAAAAAACGCTGCTTCAGCGGGTTTTCTTTGTTCAAAAAGAAGAGGAGGAGGAGAGGGAGAGGGAGGGGGAGGAGGAGGAAAGGCCCAGTGAGATGGCTCAGTGTTTGCTGCAAAGCCTGATGACCTGAGTTCTACCCCTGGGTCCCACATACTGAAAGGATAGAACCAGCTCCCACAAGCTGTCCTCTGACCCTCACGTGTGTGTTGTGTCATGTGTGCATGCCTTTATACAAACACAAAAGTTAGTAAGTAAGTGTAACTTACCCAGCAGGTATGTAATAATAAGTGAATCCCTGCAAAGCTGTCCTGGGGCATGGCTACTGTACCCTATGATTATGTATGCCACCCCACTTTCATGTAAAATCAAGTACCACTTCACTATATCACGAACATAAGCACTTCCCAGGGTACCAGCATAGGAAATGAGGCACCCTGTTCTTAGTGACTAGCTCTAAATCAGAGGACACTCCCTGCTGGGGTTGCTACTGCTGGGCCGAAAGTCTCTGCTCAGAGCTACCAGCTCTGCAGAAGTCACCCATCTGTAAATCAACCTAGACCTAAAGTGCACATTACTAGAAATTTTATAATGCTATTAATACTTGCTGTTAGGGGACACTGAGGTCACATAGAGTACAGCAGTAACTTCCTTAAACTCTAATTCAGAGAGCTGTAATTACATCACGAAACCATGTTTTGATTACCTATAAAGTTTAATTTATTGTGGGCATAAGACCTAATGAATAAATATGTTAAAACATGCTAATTCAGCTCAAAGAAAACGACTGCATAATCAGAATGGCAGGTTGAGTCTACTACCCTAATTAAGATAAAAGATGTCATAGGAAGGCTTCAGCTCGGCATCTAGGCCTTCACATTGCAGTTACTCTGCTAGCTAGTTTATTTCTAATTATCGTTCGCATCAGACTCCTGTAGGCTGTTGTACCTTAAGTCCTTCTTCAGCAGCTCTCCAGTACCAACCACTACAGGGACAGGTCACACTGGGGCTTTTCTTTTTCTCTACAAAATAAACAAGCACAGTGGAAAGAGAGAGAGAGGGGGAGCGAGAGCAAGGGGGGGGGGAGAATAAGCAAATACTTCTAAATTTGGCCATTAAATGCTCTTATTGGTAGCTCCAGTTTTAAAACTAAAAACCAGGAACTAGAGCAATGGCCCAGTGGCTAAGAGCACTGGCTGCTCTTCCAGAGCCAGAAGACTGTGGTTCAACTCCCAACACCCACACGGCCCCTCACACTATCTGTAATTTCATTTCCAAGGGATCTGATGCTCTCTTCTTGCCTTCATGGGCACCAGGCATGCAGATGGCTCACAGACATGCAGGCAGGCAGAACACCCATACACACACACACACACACACACACACACACACACACACACAAATTAAAATCAAAACGACCTTTTCCCACTAGCCGTGAGTTTTATGGTAATAAACTGTGGCTGTGTCACACATCTGAAGGTGACAGTGTCCAGCCATTTTGACCTCTCCTTTCCTTCTCGCAGCCCTTGTTAACTTCACCCACAGCTTTATAGGGGGGCACGAATATGTCACCACCCCTCCCCCACTCTGTCACTCCACCTAGTCCGGTTGCATTTACAGTGTTTCTTCACCTAGCACCGGCCAGCAGAGGTCACCTGTCATATACAGCCAGGGTCTCCTCTCTTCCCCAGGTCTGCTCAGCGACTAGAGAAGAGCCCTTGGTTAAAACTTGGGGTGTCCACTCTACCGCTCCTGAGTGTTTACCCAAGCCAGTGCTGGGAAGCCTTCAGACTCACTCAGTAGGTGCTAACGCAGCCAAGAGCGCTCTTAGTAGAGTTCATTGGCTTCATCGATCTGACCCCCAAATATTGGAATTGCAGAGAAAGCCATGTCATTAAATTTTTATTTGACACCATAAACCCCCAGGTTTACAATTATTCACTTTTAATGATTTAAAACTATATTTCATCAATTAAATTTTTTTAATTCCTAGTGCACGTATATTAACTGAGGAATATATATATATATATATATATATATATATATGTGACTATGCAGAAATGCACACACATACCCAGCAAGAGCAATGCATAGTATCCCAAAGTAAAAAAAAGAAAGTAGAGGATAAATAGCTGCTTCCTTAACTGAGAACAATACAGCATTTGTAAAAAGCTAGTATTTTTTAAAACTTAACCTTATATAATACTGAGATGAAGCTACAGCTTCTGTTTTAATATTTACTTTCAATTTTTATTTATATGTATGTGTCTGCACACAAGCATCCAGTGTACCTGTGAAGGCCAGAAGAGGGCATCAGATCCCCTGGAGCTGGAGTTATAGGCAGTTGTAAGCAACCCTGCATGGGGAGGGGGCGGGGGGCGGGTGGGTGATGGTAGCTAAACTCAAGTCCTCTAGAAAAACACCAAGCACCCTTAACTACAAAGCCATCTCTGCAGCCCCTCTTCTCTTTTTAAAATGATTTCTTTCCATGTGACCAAGAAAATTTGAAGAAACTGCCAATCGGCGTCCCACACAATTGCCTGCAATTTACTTTGCCAATCAATTTATATTTCTATTTAGCAAGCCCCGACAGTTACTTTAAAAAGAAACATTATGAAATAGTCTTTAGTTAAGTAAAGAATCATTGAACAAATAAATATTCTTAACAGGGCACTCTTAGGATTCGAAGTGGGCTGTGCACTTGATTAAGCTGAGAGGTTGACGCAAACCCTATCGTCAGCGGTTGAGATAAAAGGGGAGGTGCATAAAGAATGAGCGAGTCACAGGTCTGACCTTCAGTCACACGAGAGCCCTGCTATTCGCATTAGGAAGTAGTAGCATGAACTATCACCAACCTGAAACACACTCACGCCTTCAAGCCTTCTGTGGATGATTTCTCTTCCCTCTCTTGCTGAGAGATTTCTCACGGCCACCCTCCAGTTATGACCAGTCTGGAGGGACCACCTGAGACTTGCTACATCGACACACAAGCTCAGTCATCTACTCTCCAAGTGCATGAACCACCTGCTGGATTTGAAATTCAATTTTGATTTTTATGATACCATTAAAATCCTTAAGATCAGAGTCATTCATATCCCAACAGTCAAAACCCAGCCTCCGCTAAGGGGAGCTGTCGGGCGACACACCTCAGTAGTGGAGCACACACCACCTGGACAACAGTAATGGAGTCGCCAACTCTGGCAACGTCTATTTTCCTCCTGTGTTTCTTTTTCCCTTAAACTCAGCCTGGGTCGTAACAAGTCATTGAAACCTGTCTCAAAGTTCTCTGTCTTCATTTAGAAACTTAAGCCAGAAGGAGCAGCTTGTGAATGTCTGCATTTTTTACAATGGGAGGCTCTTCCTGCGAGTGCATGGCAAAGAACAACTCTGAGCTAGCCTCTGCGGCTTGTGAGGAAGATGTGTTCATAATCCAGGAGGAAGGAAGTAGAGGAGGGAGGAGCAGGAGGAATTCCAGGTCATGGGAGGTGGGGGGTTAGGGGGGAGGCGGGAGGGAAGAAGAGAGGGAGAGATTGAGAGATTCACATGCCAGTTACCGTGTTTTTGTTTTTTCATTGACAGATAAAGCTGTTTGCCTCTATCTTGTACAACACGAGGCTTTACAGTCCATATTCCTTATGAGACAGCTAAATCATAGGAGGTTTTTCTAAATTAAAGCCATATAATTTATAACACTTTTTTCAACACAGAGGTGAGTTTGTGTCTCAACATGTTAAACAGAACAAAGCAACTTATATACTATCAAAACACTTTAACAGGTCTAAGGATGGCTGGCTTCTCATTTTAGGGTATGTTTGTTAAAAACTATACTGATTGACATATTAGGTTACATGTCCTGGTTAGATTTTTATCAACTTGACACAAGCTAGAGTTATCTCCTAAGAGGAACCTCAGTTGAGAGCCTCAGACTGCCTACAGACAAGGGCATTTTCTTGATTCATGATTGACGTGGGAGGGCCTGGGAATGGTGCCGCCCCTTGGCAGGTGGTATAAGAAAGCAGGCTGAGCAAGCTACGGGGAGCAGGGCAGTAAGCAGCACTCCTCCATGGGCTCTGCTTCAGTTCCTGCCTCCAGGTTCCTGTCTTGACTTCCTTTCATGGTAGGCTGTAATCAGGACATGTAAGCCTGAGGAACCCTCCCCCCCACCCACCCCCCCGAGTTGCTTTTGGTCACGGTCACAGTCTTGATCACAGCAATAGGAAGCCACGAGTAATCTACAGGACACTTCACTCGGAGACGTGGCCTTTTCCTCACGGAAGCATGACTTTACCATCAGTTCCACTACATTATGATCTAGGCTAAGCCAACCTGAACAAGAGGTGTGTGGGGATTTTCTTTAAATTAGTAATCTAACTCTTTCCTTATAAAGTGACCAATGCACATTACCAAATCATATTTTAGTTTTCTATACAGTATCTGGTAGATGCAATAAATATACAAAAAAAACCCTTAAACTCAAACCTACTGACAGCAACTGGGCCCTTACAATGCTTGGGAAACTGAGGAAAGAGGGGACTGGGTATCATTCACTTAAGGAACAGCCAAAATGCATACTTACATGTCTGAGTCAAAAAGGTCTCTTTGTCAGGGTTTGTAGGCCGGCACCGCCTAGGAGTCTGAAAATGGAAACAAACCATGGGCACCCTCCTTGTTCGCCCCCACCCCCCACTTCTGACTCTTGGTCTAAGATGCATCTGAGCCAGGGTTGCAGGGTAGAGCACCGTACCGTCCTGTTGCAGTGGAACATGCTGCTCTCTCTATATTTGATATCTAAAATAAACTGCTCAGTTGGTAAAGTGCCTGCCATCCAAGCCTGATGATCTGAGTTTGGATCCTCAGTATCGATTAAAAAGTCAGCCATCACGGCACATGCCTACAACCCCGGCATGGAGATGGGGGAAGGGCAAAGAAAGGAGGCCGCTGGCCAGTCAGTCTAGCCAAATGGTGAGCTACAGGTTCGCTGAGAAACTCTGTCCCAAAAACTAGGGAGTGACTGAGGAAGACACCTCGCACTGACCTCCACGGGTATGAACACACGTGTGTGCACTCACATGAACACATACTTACATCATACATACACACCCAAATTTAATGAAACGAAAATGAATAAACAAAAGGCTTTCAACAACAATCTTGTGGCCCATAGGAGCAGGGAAGCTTTAGATGGTCTGGGTCCGAGACCAGGTTACGGTGGCTCTAGTTTGGCCAGCGTGGGTGCCAACACGGACGTACAGAAGAACCCTGATGCTAGAAGCCTGGAGAAGGCAGATCAAAGCAGCAGCAGCCAGCAGAGCAGAGAAAGGCAGTCACTGGGAAAACAGCAAAGCACACTGTGTGCAGAAGGCTGAGGACCCGGACAGGAAGGCACACACCCAGACTGTCAGGTTGGAAGGAAGCTTCCAGGGAGGCACCCTGGCTGCAAAACAGTACGCAAATATCTTCATTTGCTTCTCCAATGCTGTGATAAAGCAAGGACCAAACGTAGCTAGGGGAGGGAAGGGCTTACTTGGCTTACATGTCTCCATCACAGACCACCATGGAGAGCAGGAACTCAAGCAGTAGCAGAGGCAGGAACCGTGGAGAGACTGCTAACCTGCTTGCTCCCCGGCTTGCTCTCTGCCAGCTTTCTTATGCAGCCCAGGTCCATCTGCCCAGGGATGGTGCCACCCACCCACCGTGGGCTACACCCACCAATATCAATCGTCAACCAAGAAAACGAGGCAGAGAATCATCCACAGGCCAATCCGATGGAGACAATTCCATGACTGAGGCTCCCTCTTCCCAGACGACTCCAGCTTGTGTCCTCCAGTTCACACACACACACACACACACACACACACCAATTAGGATGAAAGTGGTAAGAGGTAAGTACTCTCGGTCCATGCATAGGCTGCAGAGGGGGTGACTGAGGCAGACAGACCAGTCAGGGGTTTGTTGCAATAAAACAACTGGAAAGTGCGGAGAAACGTGTGTCTGGATGAACGACAACTAAAGGCCCCAAACCCTCGAGAGGGAAACTGTGGTTGAGCATCCCTGCAACACAGGAAACAGCACAGGATACTGTAGGCTTCTTCACTGATGGGGGGATTTGGTCCATGCATCCTGCCCCCTCCCCCCACCTCAGCATATGTCTGAAACAAGTAACGCCCCTCCCCACTCTGTCCTATCCTACCCATAAATACCTACAGCTATGGCCTGGGTGTACTTTGTGGGGTCTCAGTTCCCTCCTTTCGTAATGGGTGCTAGAGATCAAACTTGAGTTGTTAGGATAGCACAGCAGAGCTTTTACTCAGTGTCCATCTCGCTGTCAGAGTCTTGCTATACAGCTCCCTGGCTGGTCTGGAGTCCATTATGTAGAGGGCCTCTGGGTCACACTGGGAGCTCTGTCCTCAGAAGAGATTAAGGTAATTCCTAGGAGAAGGTCATTAGGGAAGCCTGAATCCTGCCCCACGCAGTGTTCTGTGGCTACCTGAACCCAGATACAGCCCTCACTCCTACAACGCTCCCCACTGTGACCATCCACATGATGTGAGCAAGCTGAGGGTCCTCAGCAGCGCCGAACTAGTGCCCTTGAACCTCTGAGATCAGCAGTTGAAGGAAGCTCTTTCCTTCCTGAGCACCCTATCTCACCTGATAGTGCACTAATACACCTGGAGCATTTAATTCATACATGCAGCCAACACCCTGACTGAAATCGTTCTTGGAATGTTTCATACTCCCAATTTTGTTCTTTGTTGTTTCAGACTAACAACATGGCCCATCACACTCTCCTGTGAAGTGTGGCAGCCGCCGTAAGCAGTAACTCAGTCACACATGCCATCATGAGGGGAGACACCCCTCTACAGCATGCCATGCTGCCAGCATGGCACAATGGTGTTTTACATTCTCTCATGTCTGCACAGTGCCCGTGTGTGCAGTCAACAGTCTGTTACAAAGCTGGTTTTGGGTTGGGTAACCGTGCCCACGCGTAGGCTCACATGACTGTGATGAGTAGACCTAAAGAGTCTCCGCTCAGCTACGATGTTCAGCAGGTGCACTAAACACCCTAGATGTATAGTTCTCAGTGGGCTTATTGGTACACAGCCATATCATAAGCCACAACGCATCGCTGTTTGTGTATGAGCACATATATTTATGTATATATTGGGTTTTGCTATTGTTTTTAACCATTGAAAATATTTTATAAGTAGCATATATGTGTATGTGCATGAGCATATTTACCACAGCATATAGGTAGAAGTCAGAAGACAACCTTGGGGTCTCGGTTCTCTCCCTCCACTATGGGTGCGGGAAACCAAACTCAGGTTGTCAGGTGTGGGAGCCCGTTTTCAGGTTCCTCGTGGCTTTACCCAGCAGGTCCACATAGAGGATGATTAGGACCACGGGCCTGAGTGCAGGTGCCTGAGATGGTCTGCACTTGACTGTGCTGGGGAAGGAGGTCTTTTGCTCCACCCCTTGGCGTCTCTATAAATACCCTGGGGCAGAGACAGTCGGGGCCCATTGGAAAAGGTTCCAGGCCCTCTCGAGGCTATCCTTTATTTTCTATCTGTTTACCTCCGCAATATAAATCCTTCTAATATTTCCTGCTGCTCACACTCAAGAAAACTCTGGGGAGCTGTGGGGTTGGTGGGTAAACGCCCCACCGTCAGGCTTACACAACAGAGCTTTTACTCAGGGAGCCATCTCACAGGCCAAGTGAGGTTCTCTACTCTATATGTGTCCTGACTGACCTGAAACCCACTGTGTAGACCAGGCAGACCTCAGACTTGTAGTGGCCCTTCTCCCTCTGCCTTGTAAATGCTGAGATTATAAGCATACAAGTACTACCATGCTGGGGTGTGTGTGTGCACGCACACATGCAGACTGGAAAGCACGTTGGCAAGCAGAGTAGATGAAGTGTGTACTTACTTAATAAATATTCATTAAGTATTTAAAAATAATAAAGTTCAATTAGAGCAAATACAATTACACTGTAATAAAGTTGCATGAGGGGCAAGTGAGATGGTTCGGCAGGTAAAGGCACTTGCTTCAGAAACCTGGAGACCCAAGTTCAATCCCTGGATCCACACAAAGGTGGAAGGAGAGGACTGACTCCATAAAGTTGTCCTCTGACCTCCACATGTGGACCCTGGCACTTATACCCACACATATGCACACCATGCACACATGTATGCACACATACAATAATAATACATTTTTGAAATCATTGACAGTTAACTGAATATAGACTCTCTGCTTATCAGAATTTTCCACTGAATATTCTCAGACTTGAGATGGCTGTGAGCAACTGAAGATAAAGGAGGCCACAGAGCTCAAACTTGTTTCCACATGTAAATAGTAAAACCAAATGGTTACAAAGGGAAGTTTTCTGAGGGTAAAACCTACTCACAAGAAGGATTATGGGGGAAAGGGCGGGCACACAGGATCTACTAGCCTCCATTTGAGTGAGGGAGGGACTCAGCAGGTATCAGAGAGGCACTGGAAGCTTTCCTAGGAAGGGAGCCTGGACAGCCCAAGGATGTCCTCACCCCATCCAAAACACATCTAGCAGGCTATCCACCCACTCCTGGGGATAGAGTGGCATCACTTTTAAGTCTCTCTCTCTCTCTCTCTCTCTCTCTCTCTCTCTCTCTCTCTCCAGACACAGACACACACAGACACACACAGACACAGACACAGACACACACACACACACACACACACACACACACACACTGTATCGATTGATCATCAAATCCTCTGCCAACCTATAACAGAGCCCAAGGGTCTCTGAATGGATGGGGGAGCCAGAAGACATGACCAGGAGCAGTTATAAAGATTCTAGCAGCTTTTATTATTACAA
This sequence comes from Peromyscus aztecus, assembly GCA_902168405.1. NCBI lineage: Eukaryota > Metazoa > Chordata > Mammalia > Rodentia > Cricetidae > Peromyscus > Peromyscus aztecus. The sequence continues at coordinate 16,308 of CABHPQ010156414.1, read as the reverse complement.
GAGTGCGAATAGTATTTCATCCAATGCTCAGCAACATTAACCCATCATCTCCTATAAAACAGCCCAGGAAGTGCAGATACATCTGTAGCAACTCTCACACAACACTGGTGAGTGTTCAGACTTCACATCACCCCAATAACATGTGATCATTTCCCAGCAGACATGTGGCATATAGCCTGCTGGTTTGTTTGCCTGTACACACATCAGAACATGCCTCACAATGAAACACTTTATTACAGAACTCTGTGACATCCAGACTTACTCATGCTTAGTATCAGCCGGTTATACCAAATACCATAAAATACAAAATGATAGGAAATATAAACATCAATTTGTATTTCAAGTTTATAACATTTTATTTACAAAAATAGGCTGGGAAGGCCAGGGGTCCGCCCCACATTCTTTCCTGCAGAAACCACTTTGCATCACGTGTTCCTTGAGAAGTTTCTAAGGTTGCAAGGAACTCCTTCAGAGCTGTACTTGTCAACTAGAAGCTCAGATGGAAAGGAGAGAACATGGGAGGGGAAGGAGAAGAGGGCCGGGGGGGGGGGGGGGGGGGGGCCACGAACAGTCACTGGATAAATGGCTTTACTGGAGAGATGGCACCCGGCCCCACGCACTCGTGTGAAAGCACGCTGCTCGCACACCAGTGCCACACTGCTATTTACAGGAGCCGCGGCTGCTCTGGGTTCTGAAGGACACTTATTCCCAACACGACACCGTCAGACGACGCCCCGCGGCAGACACTAGGACATGACTCCGAAGACAGGGTTGTGGCGGCAGATGCTGGGGCCGTACTCCTCGTAGTCCTTCTTGGTGTGGCAGACCTGGAAGAACTCCGGCTGCAGGAGCAGCAGCAGGAGGGAGACGATGAGCAGGAGGCGGGGAGGAAACCATCCAGCAAACCTGACCTGGGTGGCATCCCAGGCAGAGGTTCGCCGCGCTTCTACAATTTCACTCAGCAATTCCCGGCACCGGAAGACAACAAGTGGACTCAGTTTCCACTTGGTGGGGTCAAATACTTGTTAACCTGAACTAAACATAGCCGCTAACAAACTCAGGGGGCGGGGGGAATATTAATAAATAAATAAAATAATCACTTGGAAAGGACCCAAGGAGGTGCTGAGGAGATGGCTCGGTTGGTACATGCTTGTCACACAAACATGAGAACCTGAGCTCATCCGCACGCCCTAGGAAAAGCCAGGGGTGGCAGTGGACACCTTCAATCCTAGTGCTGGGGAAACAGAGACAGGTGGAGCCCTGGAGACCCCTGGTCAGCCAGTCTAGGCTAATTGGTGAGTCAGGTCCTAGTGAGAACCCTGTCTCCAAAAAAAAAAAAAAAAAAAAGGTGATTGAAGAGGACGTCCAACATTGACCTCTGGCCCTTTCACACAATTTGCACATTCGTGCATGAACACACACACACACACACACACACACACACACACATGCACACAAGAAAGCCAGGATGCTCTAGATAACTTTTAGATCTCACATACCCATGTTTATCCGTAACCCACAATTAGCAGGGTGCTTGTGAATGAGATATACAATTTAAATGATAACTAAAATATTTTCACATCAAACAGAATGTATTTTGTCTGTTTAAATCCATGCAAACAGAACACATGCGATTTAACTTTCGTAGGCAGTATGTATCCAAAGTCCACAGAGACGCACGAATGACTACAGAACCGTCTAGAAAGGGACTTACAGTTGAGGCCAGCATAGAGCCTCCAAACCACACGGCGTAGCGCTGCATGTGGTGTGTTATGACCTGCACCTCCACAGGCTTGGGCTGCAAAAGAAAGCAACTGTGTTTAGTCTGCACCGTACATCCTTATCAACCCATGTGTCAGACGACAGGCCATTGCAGTGCCAGCCCCAGGAGATTCAGGGAAGGAAGTGCTCGTGCCTAGCTGAGACCCTCTCTTCCAGTACTTGATCCCCGGTCCAGGAGGCATCCCAGCGGCTAAGAGCTGTGATGGGCACAGCCTCGCTCCCTGGTCCAGGAGGCATCCCAGTGGCTAAGAGCTGTGATGGGCACAGCCTAGCTCCCTGCATGCATTAGTTGCCACACTTTAACGAGAACATTTCCTCACCGTAAACTCATCTTGTCTCTATAGCACCCTGGTCACATATACCCATGCTTGACCTTGCAATAGAGGGTATGAGTGGTCTTAAAGGCGTCCTCCAATACAGGCATCCAACCCCAGCTGTCCCTTGCTCGCCATGTTGGAGGACATCGAGCCTGCACACAGCCCCCTACCTTTATCCTGCCCCCACTGAGCTCTTCACTCAGCTTTAACCGGGCATCCACCACTCTTTTCAAATCTCTCTGCAATCGACGTCCAAAATCTCTGAACATCGTGGAGCCTCCAGAGAGAACGACATTCTGAAAGACAAAAAGCGGACAGTGAGCGGCCTTGGGTGAGACCAAGCAGCCTGTGATGGTCCAGTAATTCCTCCACAGCAGGCCTGCTTGTGTGACTAACACTGACACTGACGCAGATGCGAAGACACAAACCGAAGCATCAGCCCCACAGGGCTACTGGTGGCAGCCTCCCCACACCGCTCCCCACTTCCCTGAAGTCTGCAAAGTGTCAACAAGAATTCCTGGAAAGGAACTGTGACTGCAAAGACTCAGTAGAACTGTAGTGATGTGGAGAGGTTGGAACGTTGCGGCTCCAGAGGCAAGTTACCCATCCCAGGCCAGCTTCAGCCCTCTGAATAGCCATTCTTTGGCCACCTCTGTGCCCTGACTAACATCCTGTGACTAATGGCTAAAAACCTCTTATAATCTACTAACCTAGAAGACCCCTAGCTTCCACCAAACTAAAAGACAGTCATCAAATAGCATCTGAGACCTATAGACAAGCTTCCCCATCTTGCCGTATCTACCTCTCTAATATGCCCACCAATGCATTTTAAACTTGCCCTGGTTTCTTTTTTCTGTAAAACTATAAAACTTCATGAAACTGCTTTCATGTTGGAACATGGAATTTGGGGTAACCTACATCCATATTTCTGGGACATGGTCACTCAAATTGAGCTCCAGAATAAAATCTTATTTCCTTTACGCTGAGAGTCGTATTTTTCATCTCCAAGGAAATGACAGCCTGGCTGCAGAATCCTTCTGAGACACCTTCCTCCTTCCTCAGAGACCTATAAAAAGAGGCCTCCACTCCTGCTCCACTCATGGGCTGATTCTCCTCAGAGCGAGTCCCCCACATGTCTGACCGTCTACCCTGTATTAATAACTATGTCCCCTTGAACTCCTCACCTGAGATCTTCCACTTGCTCAGAATCACAGGTCATATGTTTTCCTCACTCCCCTCGGTGCTTTCCTCCACTGTAAGCAGCTGAAAGCACAAAGCTACTCATGCCTGTGCTTGCCCTGCCCCGCCCCCCACCCCAGGCAGAACCCTCCCGAGAGCCAAGAAACCAGAAAAGCTATGCTAACCAACACAGAGGCTCCCGACAAATCACTAACATTGATCCTCAACGGTTTTGCCTTAATAACGAACCAGGCCTTCCGTCCATACTGGAACCCCTTCAGAGGGGCGATGTGGGAAGAAAGCATACTCAAACCACCTGGGGAAACATTTTCAAAGGAGTCCTCCCTCTGCCCATAGCCCATGAGCACGCCAGCCTCGGTCATGTGACTGCATCCGACGTCTGGTGGGTGAAGAAGGACGAGAATCATTAAACCGTCCGGCTGTTACAAGGAAAGATGACGGTTCTATTCTCTCAGGCTACAGAATATTACTTAGGACAATGAAAGTGAAATTACCCTCATTTAACTTTCTGACAGAAAATATCATCTGAGAAAACTATAAAGAAAATAAAAATCATCCTTCAAGGAGCCACAAGTCCCCAACCTTGCCTTCTGGGATACCTTGTGTAGCTGCAGGGCCTCGGCAGCCAGGCATTCCCTCAGCCAGCAAATCCTTCACAAGTTTATGGGGAAGGGATGTCATACAAGCCCAGGCCAGAGAGCCCAGGCTATGGTGGGTCTGTTCTGCTCACTGCTGCTCCCCACCAGGGAGGGTCTGCCAAGCTGAGGGCCACTGTGGCAGAGGCAGGATTTGCAGGGCAGGCAGTAGAGACAGAGGCAGAAAAGAAGAGCCACGTGAAGCCACCTCAGATCTGGTCCTCTGCCTTAGGACCTATTCCAGTTCCAACCCGAGCATCTGTAGAAATTCCCCTTTAATAACATACCCGTAGACTTGAGAAAGCCTACAAGAAGCCTTCACTGTTCCAAGAGCTAAGCCGAGGACCTTCAGGGACAACACATGACAGGCCATGACAGAGCTGAGCCACCGGGCCATGAGAAACTACAGGTGAGTGGCCACTGTGCTCTCCAATCAGACGTCTTTGGGAGGGCCCTGGGGGCACTTGCAGGTCAGATGTGAAGCACTTCTGAGGCGAACCTTCCAGACTTTCCCCAGTAGGGAGAGATCCCCAGTTCTCCCTTCAACAGGAGAACTACACTAAGCAAGTGGTCCCTTTCTCATGGAGCCCACCTAGCAACAGGTGTGCTGGGCAAAGCAAACCGGAAGTGTGCCATCTGTCCTCGCTTGGGCTCCGGTGGTAAAAGCACCTGCTACCAGAAGTTCTGAAAGCCTGGTGAGTAGGGGAAGCAGGCTGCTGCTGACCCCTTTCTTAGACAGGGCATCTCCCATACTCCTCACCACCCAGACTAAGATCTACTAAGCATCTGCCTCCTTCCTGGTGACTGGTTACGTCTAGACTTCCCAGGTCAGTGTCCTGATCATGCTGTCTCCTGTTGCATGTGGAGAACCCCTCAGAACAAAGTGTGACTGTCAGAGACCAGACTCATCAGCACAGTTATGCCACACTCGGAGTGGCTTGTCTCCAGCATTCATGTCAAGTGTCCCCAAAAGGTGAGACAAGACAATGTTAAAGAATGAGTGTGTTCTGACCCAGCTCCTCTCAGGCATGGACCTTATCCCCATATTGCTATTTACTGTTAGGAAGAGTTTAAAAGTGTTCCTGGCACTCGTGTTCTTAGGAAAAGCCTCAAGCGGCCACTGGCATCTCTCTCTAATAGACACAAGCCAATTATTCCTGGAGCAACAGATGCTGGATTCTGTCCAATTAAGAATTAACTAAGGGCTGAGGATAGGCAAGGATGGAATGTGACTTAACTGTGTGTTTCTAAGGGTACTCTGGACGGGTTTCTATTTTATTTTATTTCCTGACCACTATATATAAGTCCTTCTTGAAACCTTTCAGACTCCAATTACTCCAGCCTGTCAGAATCCTGGGACCCTGGTCACACAGCTCCTGGGGAGCCTGGGCCCCACCTCCGAATGGAGAGAAGACATCTCAGTGCCAGGTGCTTCTGTGGTTGTCATAGAAAGTCATTATCCTTGCACATGACAGCCAAAGCAGGGCACCCACATTAGAATCCAACACCGGACACACAAATGCATCTCACAAAGACTTCCCCACCCTAACCTCAAAACTGTGGGCTTTGTCCCTCTAAGAGATAATGAGATGGATGTGGACTTCCCCTCCCTAACCGAAGAGATAAGGAGACGGGTATGGACTATGCCTACTCCTCTTCCTACCACAGCAGACACTGTGGGAGAGCTCTCGTGGGCTCAGTACTCTTCTGTAGTACCCAACCAAAGGACTTTTTTCACGCTAAGCAGACCACTGCCAAGACAGATGAGGGTGTGGCTGAGGAGGGTCTAGAGAGGAATGCCCCAGTCCCAGTGTCAGGAAACCCTGGCCCCTGAGCAGACACAACTGGCAGTCGCATGGCAGTCCCGCTTCTCACGGGCCCTGCGACTTCCATCACCGAGTCTCCCTCTTCCCCGGCTGCCAGAAGGCTCAGCGCTGGGCTGTGAGGACACGGACCCATGCCCTTGGCCTGCTGTCCTCACTCTCCTATCCTGATTGCTCTAGCTAGTTCCTTCTTTTCTGCTGGACAAGCTTCCCCGACGGTCTCCCACTCCGTACTCAGACAGGCAGCCAGCTGGGAAGGAAGGCGAGCATATCAGAGCTAGGCAAAGCGGAAACAGAATTATCTCCATGCAAAATAGGGACAGGTGGTGACCAGACCAGCATTCACGAGAGAGTGTGCGGTGCACAGGCAACGAAGGACTGCTGAAATGAGAGAGTCAGTCTTCACCGGGAAGGAATGACGCCCCTCACTGGTTACCCGGAACCAGTGGTCAGTCCTGAAATCATCACATACATACAAGCAGCACTCAATGGACTGGGCAAGTTGTATGTACACATTTATGCGTGTGAGAGTGTGTGTGTGTGTGTGTGTGTGTGTGTGTGTGTGTGTGTGTGTCAATAACAATTAAAGACAAAGAGGCCATAAGTCTGAAAGGGGATGGGGAAAGACTGAACGTAGGATGAGTTAGAGGGAGGAGAGGAAGGGGGGAAATGGTACAATTATATTTTAATTTTAAAAAAATCTTTTTTTTATTTTATTCACTTATTTTATTTATTTATTTATTTATTTATTTATTTATTTATTTATTTATTATGTATACAATGTTCTGTTTGCATGTGTCCCTACAGGCCAGAAGAGGGATCCAGATCTCATTACAGATGGTTGTGAGCCACCATGTGGGTGCTGGGAATTGAACTCAGGACCTCTGGAAGAGCAGCCAATGCTTTTAACCTCTGAGCCAGTCATGTTCCCTCCAACCATCACTACCTTCTTTTTAACCCGAGACCGTCAAGTTCCCTCCTCAACATTTAGATGTGCTCTTATTAAAAGTGCAACCACCGTCCAACTGCCGTCTTCAGAGCCGCATCATAAATACTGTTCCTTTCCTGCCCTGATACTTCGCCTTTTAACAACTTTTACAGCATTTTCCCTTGCAGTCCAAGATTCAGTCCAATTTTTACAATTACTTGTCATGTCTCTGCAATGGATTTCTTAATTAAAAAAATAATAATTCACTAGGGTATAAAATAAATGTTCACCAGAATCCTTCTGAAGTGCTGTAAGATCTTTGGTTGCCTCTAGAGGTGGAACACGTCGGGTTCATCTGGCTTCTCTGTGGCTTCAGAGAGGAAGCACTACACAGAGACTACACACACAGCACCGCACTGAAACATCCCCGAGGCGCCTCACTGGGAAAGAGCCACCTCTCCAGACAAATGGTGTGAGAATCAGCGACATCCACACATCACTTTCACCTTACATCAGACGCACAAGTTAACTGGAAACAGACCTCGGACCTAGATACAAGAGCTAAAGACAGAATTTCTAAAACTAATTAATGATATATAAATGTACATATTTCTAAAGCTTTAAGACCTGAGGGTAAATTAAATATTTAGATAGTACATAAAAAGCAAAAAACAAAATAGACAAAAAATAAATTGAACTTCATTAACTCAACATTTCTGTTCTTGTTCAAAATATGTAACTAAGAAAATTAAGGCAATCCACAGACTAGGGAAAAAATATCTGCAACACACACACACCTGACTAAAGATTATAGAAAGACCGTTTATAACTCAATAATAATAAACGAATCAGTAAAACATGGGTTGAAGATCAAGCATTCACCTTCCCAGGATACTCCTGAGCGGAGTTCCTTCCTGGCGTACCCTGGAGTCTGCTCCGTAAGCCCTTCCCACACTACCCGAGGACACAGAGCCCTGTGCTGGCTCCTTCTGTGTCCATTGGACACAGGCTAGAGTCCTCGGGGAATGGGAACCTCACGACCAGACTGGGCAAACCTGTGGTGCATTTTCTTGATTGATGATTGGTGTGGGAGGGCCCAGCTCACCGTGGCCAGTGCCACCCGGGGCTGCTGGTTCTGGGTGCTGTAAGACAGCAGACCGAGCAAGCTAAGGGGAGCAAGCCAGTAAGTGGCATTCCTCTCTGGCCTTGGCTTCAGTGCCTGGTGATGGAGTGTGACCTGACAGTTGTGGAAGGAGATAATGCCCTTCTTCCTCAACTTGTTTTTGGTCCTGGTGTTACACCACAGCAACAGAAACCTAACTAAAACAAGCTCTGTGGTGGTATTGTGTTCCCCAAAATATTGTGCACCCTAATAAACTTATCTGGGGTCAGAGACAGAACAGCCACTAGATACAGAGGTTAGAAAATGGTGGCACCCACATCTTTAATCCTAGCATTCCAGAGGCAGAAATCCCTCTGGATCTCTGTGAGTTCAAGGCCACATTGGAAACAGTCAGGCATGGTGACTCACGCCTTTAATCCCAGGGAGTGATGGCAGAAAACAGAAAGATATATAAGGCATGAAGACCAGAAACTAGAAGCATTTGGCTGGTTAAGCTTTCAGGCTTTCGAGCAGCAGTTCAGCTGAGACCCATTCGGATGAGGACACAGAGGCTTCCAGTTGGAGGAAACAGGATCAGCTGAGGAACTGGTGAGGTGAGGTAGCTGTGGCTTGTTCTGCTTCTCTGATCTTCCAGCATTCACCCCAATAACTGGCCTCAGGTATGATTTTATTAATAAGAACTTTTAAGATTCCTGCTACAAAGCCCTACATCATAAGCCCGACTACCCCTTCCTCCTTCCCTGTTTCCCTTTCCTCCTTCGCTCTTACAGTGGTTCACTCCCTCACCCACTGGCCTGCTGCCCACAACAGCATCATCCACACAGTGGCCAGGATTCTGTCCCCATTCAAGTGGCAGCTAACCCTACAGCAGATAGCAGGTCCTCTAATCACCAATGAGGGAGCGGACCTCACAGGGCTGGGTCAGCCCCTGTGCCGCCATCCCCACCCCCACCCCCACCCCCCAAACACACACACACACTTCAGTGCCTTCCTTACCTCCTACCTCCCCTGGCCAGAGCTCCGCTCCCACCCTGGACCCTCAGCAAACCAGCCTCAGCTGAAGGGGTCCCCTCTCTCCTTCATTTTCATAATACGTAATCTTCATTAGAGTCTTATAATCAGAAGTAAAACTCAACATACACTCAGCTGCTGGAAATCAAAACCAATCTGACTTATTACAGTCACAGCACAGAACCTCCCCTCTCCTCCATGGACTTAATTCAGCTAATTCAATTTATACAAGTGTCCTATCAGATAAGATAACTGTAGCATTTTCTCTGGACTAAATCTAAGCTGATCTTGTATCGTCTCCAGTCCCCAGCTGTCCCACCTGATCAGAGTCTGCTCCGTGACCCCGCATCCCTCTGCTTTATCTCCACTTGTCCACTTTAATTAGTGAGGCTCCTTCCCAGCTGATCAGCAGTGTCACCAGAAACAACAGCTCAGAGTTATGGCTTGCATGTGAATTGTCTCCCACGGGCTCCTGTTTGAATACTTGTCCCCAGTCAGTGGCACTGTTTTTGGAAGGTTGTAGAACTTTGGGAAATTGGACAAAGCGGGTCTCTGGGGAGATGGCCTTGGGGTTTATAGCCTGGTTCTGCTTCTTTTTCTCTTTGTCATCTGGTTACTGGTTTATGAGAAAGCCACCACACAGGCCCACTGTCACATGCCCACCACCAGGCACCCCCACCAGCACAAAGGTCCCCTGTCACATGCCCACCGCCAGGCACCCCCACCAGCCCAAAGGCCCCCTGTCACAAAGCCACCCACCCACCACCATCCCTCCCCTGACACTATGGACTGTATCGCCTTAAACTGTAAGCCAAGGTAAATGACTTTTAGGCACTGATCACAGAGATGAGAAAAGTGACTCATACCCAACATGTGCCAGCTTCTATGCTACATCCTGTTTGTCCCCCAGAAGCCTCACATCATCCTGAAGGCCTCCTAACCCCTTCTTCTCTTAAAGGACCAGCAGATGGATGTCAAAGAGCTGGCCCAGAGGCACACGGCTAGGAAGCTGCAGACATGCCTCAGTCAGCGCTCAAGGACTTGGGAGAAAGGCAACACAATCATTTACTTAGAAACTAAATTACTTAACCCTGCACATACTTCCTGAGTGCCAAACACTGCTGGATGCCTTTACAAGTACTATCTAGTTATACCAGCCAACAGACCTCTGACACCACAAACCTCTGGCACCACGGCATCCCTGTGTGGGCCTTGCTCTAAGCAAGCAAGGCTAGGAGACTGGGGGATCAGGCATGATGATGCTCATGCATGGCTCGGCCAATGCACAGCCCAGGCTGTCTGCTCCGGAGCACCCACTCCTGACCATGAAGACAGGGAGATGGTGGGGGATGGTGCTTCTCAAGAAGCTTTCAACAGGAGCCAGAACTCGGTGCGTGTCCCTCTGAAGGGAACCTGACAGAGAACAATGTTCTTTGTTAGACAGTCAACAGAGTTCGTGGGTGCCAGTCCTGACTGTAGCAATCCTCTGAAAAGACATTTTCCTATACCCAGCCACTCCCACAGACCCACATCGTCACTGAAGATCTAAATGTACCCAAAGGCCTGGTGAGGTGGGAAGGCATCTTAGCAAGAGCCCAGTTCTGCTCCAGTCAAAAAGTTCTCAAATTAGAACCATTCAACTCAAAAGCACCGGAAACAGGGACTCCCTTCCAGGTTAGAGTATGCCCTAAAACATAACAGTGAAGAAAAATGTGACCTAAGTATAGAAAAACACCAAACACAGGAAAGAGTCGGTATTGAAACTGACTTCATTAAAAAGGATGGTTTTGAGGAGTTTTGACTTGGTAAGTGTTTACCACACTGTGCTAAGGGGACACACAGGATACAGAATATAAATACAGCAGGGCACATCTATCTACCTACTTATGTTTCAGGGCAGTAAGAAAAGCTCAGCAATGCTGATAATTGGGGACTGCAGAGTGACTTCTGCTTTCACGGGGGCTTTTGGGGCATCTCAAGTTTCCTACCTGGAACATACATTTTAAATGAGAAATAATGCCCTTTGCCCCTCTACAGTGTCTACACTTCCTGTGATGAAGTAGGTTGTTACTCCCTAATGCTTTGTCTCCTGCCCAAGTGGCTCTGGCTCCGTCTACAGTGTCCTTCTGCTCAGGGTGAGGGTGTCAAGGGTTTGTGAAACCCAATGTCTTGTCTAGTGTGGTTCTGCAATTACCTCCCTGCCAAAAGTCTCCTTTTTAAGTTATCTTTGCACATGGAAAGGTCCCTTCTCTCTGCTGGTAGTGAAAGCCAGGATACCACATCAGACACACACATATAACCTGTCAGTCTCCTGAAGTTTAAGTCAGAAAGGTTTAAAATAAAATCTGTACCACCAGCAAGTTCATTTGCTAATCTCTAATATGGGCTGGGGGTGTAGCTCTCTGGTAGGGGGCTGGCCAAGTGCAAGGCACTAAGTCCCTCCTCCAATAACTATTTGAAAAAGTAACACAACATCAAAAATAACTAAACCTCCAGCTCCTGTTAACATCAATGCATCTCATGCTTGATGCACTCCTAATTCAGTATTGATGGGTACATGGCGCCACCTATGAGCCATCATATGTAACTGCAGGTATAATGTTCCCGGCTCCAGCCGGATCTGGTGGTCCACTACCACAATCCCAGCTACTCTGGAGGCTGAGGAAAGAGGACTGAAAGCAAGATCTGCCTGGGCTAAGAGCAAGTCCAAGGCCACCCTTAGCAGCTTAATGGGACCTTGCCTCAAAAAGACATTTTAAGGGGCTGAGAATGTAGCTCCATGGTACAGCACTTGCCTAGCATGCACACACGGCCCTAGGTTCAGACCCCAGCACAGGAGAAAAGGGGGACACTTGCACAGCATGTGGGGTTCTATCGGTTCCATTCCCTGTAGGAACGAAAAGAAACACACACAGAGGCTGCCTCTCCTTTCCTGCAGTTTAGATGCCACAGCAGCTACAGGTTCACAACTAAAGTGCACCAAGGTTGAGCAAAAACCCGAGTAACACACAACTGTGTGACACCCAAGCGTGTCCCTGGTGAAGTCCAAGCAGATGTCCGGGGCTGGCCCTGGGCGCTGTCACCACCCAGCAACAACTAGTGCGGGGATCCCCCACATCTCTTCGTTTCCTTCAATTCCATTACTCCCTCTGTACAACTCCCCTCCCAAAGCTGTTCAGGGGGACAGTGGGGACAGTGTCACCCGGCAGGCCCAGGGACAGTGATCTTCCAGTGTTCTCTCTGAGACTCTCTTAGCTTCTAGGGTGATTAACTTTGTGCGTTGACTTGCTACACTATCACACCTGGTGACTGAAGCAAACATGAAGCCAGACGTTGCTAACGGTGAGTGACACGCTGTGGAAGGTGACGACCCGGTCAGCTGAAGGCCAGAAGAGCAGTCTTCACTGTCCCCAGGAGGGGATTCTATCCCAGCATGCAGTGGCAGTGCCTGTCTGAGTTTCCAGGCTGCTCTACAAATCCCAGGCTCAGCAGCTCCACCGTTCACATATGCCAATCCTTACAACACATCTTGTAGTAGTTTCACTATAGGGGAGAAGGAGGGAGAGACAGGAGGGAAGGGAGGAATGGGGAGAGAGAGAACAGAGATGGGCGGGCGGGAGGGAGGGAGGGAGGGAGGGAGGGGGGAGAAGAGCATCGCTGCTTCTGCTCCTCAGCTTCGGCCACTGCACATCTTTGCAAAATCTTCAGTGGTCCTCAGGACTTACTCATTCTCTACATCCATGCCAAGTCAGGTCTCGCCTGAGAGTCACAGCCAGCACACAGAGGCTCACCCCTCGCCTCCAGGCCCCATGTGATCTGGCCCTTTGCACATCTCAGGCTCCCTGCTCACTTCCATGTTTAAACATCAGGTCCAGGAATGCTGAATCCCTTTCTACTTACAACACACTCTACTCCTGGCCCTGCAAATAGATTCTCCCTTTTAAAGATTTATTTTATTTTTTTATTTAGGTGTATATATGTGTACATCTCCATGTGTGTACGTTCATATATGTGTGCAGGTGCCTGCAGAGGCCAGCAGAGGGCACTGGAACCCCTGGAGCTGGGGTGCAAGTTGTTGTGAGCCACCCAATGTGCTGGGTTCTATACGCAAGAGCAGTACATGCTCTTAACTAGTGAGCCATCTCTCTAGCCCCAAATGGACTACTTTTGTTTGGTTTTAGTTTTGCTTTTGTTTTTTCAAGACAGGTTCTCTGTGTAGCCCTGACTGTCCTGGAACTCATTCTGTAGACCAGACTGGCCTTGAGCTCAAAGATCTGCCTGCCTCTGCCTCCCAAGTAATGGGATCAAAGCCGCCGCCGCCGCCGCCGCCACCACCACCACCACCACCTGGCCAAATGGTTTGTTTTTATTTCCTATCTGTGCTGCTTTCCCTGTTCTGAGCAGGTCACACCAGCCTGCAGGACTTCCGTCTGAGCTGTCCCACAGCAGAGCCCTTAGTTCAGTACTGCTATTTATATCTGTATCAGTTAAAATTAAACAAAATTTGAATGCTTTCTTGTGGCAACAACACGTTTGAAGGATGCAGCAGCCACATGTGGCTGGTGGCATTGCCCTAGATGCTGCAGCTGCAGACACATCTACTGTGGTGCAACCGTCGGGGAACACCAGCTCCAGGGAGCCCCTGGTGTACCATGTCCAACCTGGGCTCCCACAAATCATCACGCTCGAGCCACTATGTGCAGCTGCATGCCTGCATCCTGGGTGCCTGTGCTGGGCCTGGCAAGTGGCCAACAGATGCCCCTCAGTGGGGCATTATGGGACATCTTCATCTTATCACTGCAATAAATATTATGACAATATCATGGCAACTCAGTAAGCCATGACCAGTTGTTTACATCAGGCTTCCCTTCCCACTAAGACAAAAAGAAATCTTACTGTTTTAGAGTGCATTAGCAGGAAGCATAGTTAAAAGTCATGGGTAAATAGTGTAGAAGTGGGTTTGAAGGTTCTGGAACTGTTCAAGCCCATGACCCTACTCAAATCTAAGCAGCTGCCTTCTTATCTGCTCACATCTTAGACTTCACTCTGGATTTCAGCTGGAAAAGGATTACTTGGAAAGGACGATGGGTTGAGCTGTAGCTCACTAGTTGGAGTGCCTGCCCAGAATGACCTGAGCTTGATCCCCAGTATTGAAGGTTGGGGATGAAAAAGGATCAAAACGCCACTGGTAGATACGTTTTCTAATTTTCTGCTTCAACTACTGCAGGTATTGGAACTATTCACCATTAACAAAAAATGTACACATCTCACTTACTTTGCACCATGCTGTTCTGATTTAAAAGGCATTAAGATAATTACTACAATAGACCTGACTCAAGCCACTAATTACAGGAAAATCAACTATGAGCATATCAAGATACATTCACATCTTCTTGACAATAGAACAAATAGGGACTTTTCCCAACCTCCAACCCAGGGCCAAAGCAGGATGACAGACATCCTCTTAAGGTCACCTCCCCCAGCCCTGCTGCACCCCAGGCTTCAGGAAGGGTGAATTCCTTATGCACCCCTAGATCCCCACTTTATGCTCAGAGTCCTCCACCAGGCCAGCCTCTCCCACACCAGCTCCACAGGCCAGGTCTGACTGGCTCAGAAGGTACCTTCTCCAAGCCTCTCTCGATCCCCTCTAATTAAATGCAATCTGCTCATCCCTCAATTACCATAATTGCATGATTCACTTTAATGACATTTAGCTTGTAGTGGTTCCCGTTCGTTATTTCAGTATTTTCGGCTTTTTGATCAATTCCCAAAGACAAGAACACCACACATACATATTAAATCTCCTTAAATTTAACAATAAGCCTAGTACCAGCAGGTACCCAAGACACCTTACAAACTGGAGGAAAAGATACCCAGTTACATGACAGAGCAATTGTATCTGCTCCACCTTCGTGCAGAGCAGACAAATCACTAAACACCAGAAAATCCAAGAAAGAACCAGCTGCTGACAGCAGCTGTCAGCTTAGCCAAACTCTAGAAATGCTTTTAATATGCAGGTATCCACCTCCACCCTAGCCCAGGCCCAGCTACATGATGATCTGTGGGACAGGACGCAGGCTACTGTCGAATAATGAGGTAGATTGTCCATAGGAATTTGCACACACAGGAAGCTACGTGAGGTGGGGAGTAAATTAGTCAGCCTAACTTGGCAGGTTTCTGCAATGGACACAGACATCAAATCAACCTGGGTGCACCTTAAACATACACAGTTTTGATGTCAATCACACCTCAACAGAGATGAGTGAACAGTCCAAATTTTCAGAGCCATCTTTTATTCTTGCCATTTTTTTCTTCTTTTCTGAGAGCCTGGGCAAGATGTTGGCTCAAAGGCCAGGAAAGTCTCAGATCTTCCAGCAGTCTAAAGTGAGCCACCTCTTACTTACTAGATCATAATAAACCCCCTGCAGGTCACCAAGATTGTGAAGGAGGAAAATATGATAGCCTTGGCCCTACAGGTCTGGATTACTCAATGAAGAAAAAGGCTCCACACAAGAAGAAAGATAACCACACAGAGAGAAAGGACTCTCTGTGGTTCCCCTTCTTGTTATTATGTCCACCACCACTGTCTAGGTCAGTGGTTCCCAACCTTCCTAATGCTTCGACCCTTTAATAAGCAATTCCTCATGTTGTGGTGACTCCCAACCATAAAATTACTTGTTGCTACTTCATAACTGTAATTTGGCTACTATTATGAATCTTAATGTAAATATATGTTTTCCAATGGTCTTAGGTAACCCTGTGAAAGGGCCATTCAACCCCCAAAAGGGGTCTCATCCCACAGGTTGGGAACAGCTGGTCTAGACAGAGCTGTAAGATTGGAGGGAAGACGCACAGGAAGATGAGGTCAGGAAGCCAACATCCTCAGTCCTGGGAGAGAGCGCCTTACCATCCAGAATCCAGCAGCTGGGTTATTTCCTCTTTTCTAACCTGAGTTTCCCTGGGCCTAGACCATGTTTTCCTCTCATTCTGATCCACTGATTGCTGCCTCAGTGTGAAAGGGGCCTGGGCCACTGGCAAGAATGGGTCCAATGTTGGTCATGGAGAAGAAAAGCACCTGGGAATAAGAATAAAAGAGAGGCATCCCCTCTAGACACCTGCAGGTGTTTGGCTATGGACAGAAAGACATCCATGTGTGGTCCAGATTACTCAGTGTATTTTCTTACCTATTTTGTTTAGATGCTCACACACCTATTATCTGTACATCCAGCCACTGTGAAACAGAGGTAGAAGGATATTTTTCATGACAAACTTCTGCCCACACTCAGGAGAAGGAGCTAGAAAGGGGTCCTCAGAATCGAGCATGCCCTGCACAGGAGTAAACCATGATAGTGAAACATTGTTTGCTCCAAGATGCTGGTTCCAAAGAATGCTTCTTCCATACACACAGTGTCAGTCCATCTGGGCAAAGGACTGATCGCTTCCAAATACCCAGAGGAAGTGCTGCCTCAGCAACCTGCAGCTTGCCCTG
>CABHPQ010156412.1:29284-39637 GCA_902168405.1 Peromyscus aztecus | reverse complement strand
TCTCTTTTTTCATTATTATTCCTTGTACTACCTTTCCTTCCAAAGGAGTGGAACTCAATTTCTCTCCTATTTCAGTACTCCTGACAAATGCCTTCATTTCTTGTATGTGTAACTCCATCTGGCACAAGATTAATTTGGCAATATTCACAAAGTATATGTTGTAATAAAACTTTTTTAATAATGCATAAGAGAAGTCTGCTTGCTCTTTAGCCCATCATGTAAAATCATATCATAATGAAAATTTTCCTTAGTTGTTGATAGGCATCCGACCAAACAGCTGGTTCTCAAAATATGGTTAAAATACACATCACTCTCAGAAGTATCTGGGAAAATGAGTTTTATTGTTTGGGTTTCTTTTTTCTGAAGCAGAGTCTCATATAGCCCAGGCTAGACTTGAACTCCTGTTTCTTTTTCCTCAGCCTCCTAAATAGTGAGATTGCAGGTGTGCAGCACCATACCTGACTAACCTGTTCAAAAATATAATTTTTTTCAGGACCATTTATGCCCCTGGAATGAGGAATTGTGGGACAGGGCTCAATAACCCGTGATTTTAAAAGTATAACAGATAATTCTATTGTGTGTAGACTAATCCTGTTTTCTTCATGATATAGCTTGGGAATGTCATGGGTAATAGTTATAATAGAACAAAGGACAAAATAAGGAAGAGTAACCATTGTTCAGTTAATTTATCTATTTGTTTGCTTACTGGGTTGACTGAAATTGAGATTTAATTTTTTTTGTCCCAGTATTTTAATTCCACAGCAAAGAATCTTGTTGCTCCCACCCCTGATAAAGAAAGGGCTGCAGAGGATAGAAAATAAGAACAAGGAAATTTCACCCAGCTAGTTTCTGTGGAAGACTCATATAGACTGTGGTTTAGGTTAATGATGAAGAGAGACAATTGAGTCCCAGAAGCCCAGCTAGCTCAAGTTCTTTTAATCTTAATGTTGGGAAATGTGCTCATGAGTTTTGGTGTGCATCATAGCTAAAACAAAGCTTTAAATAATGACTTAAGGTTAGGTTAAGATATTTTGGCTAATGGCCCTGAAGTGTTAGAGACTGATCCTCATAGCAGCAATAATAAAGCTAAAGTCTGTGGTGGTATTGTGTTCCCCAAAATATTGTGTACCTTAATAAACTTATCTGGGGTCAGAGACAGAACAGCCACAATATTAAACATGAGGATAGGCAGTGGTAGCATACGCCTTTAATCCTAGCATTCCAGAGACAGAAATCCCTCTGGATCTCTGTGAGTTCAAGGCCACATTGGAAACGGCCAGGCGTGGTGACACATGCCTTTAATCCCAGGGAGTGGTGGCAGAGAGCAGAAAGGTATATAAGGCGTGAGGACCAGAAACTAGAGGCATTTGCCCTGGAGAGGCATTTGCCCTGGAGAGGCATTTGGCCTGGAGAAGCATTCAGGCTTCTAGCAGCAGTTCAGCTGAGACCCATTTTAGATGAAGACTCAGAGGCCTCCAGTCTGAGGAAACAAGATCAGCTGAGGATCCGGCGAGGTGAGATAGTTGTGGCTCGTTCTATCTCTCTGACCTTCCAGTGTTCACCCCAATACCTGGTTCAGGTTTGATTTTGTTAATAAGACTCTTTAAGATTCATGCTACAAAAGTCCACTTTCTATATTGTCATATGAGAATTTTCACATGTGCACAAAGTCCCCTGTGTGTGGACAAACAGCCTAAAACATCAGGGTTTGGTCCCAAGAATAACCAAGGTTCAAAAACAGTGTATGGAGGGGAGGGAATCTTGGGTGAATATCATGACATATGTATAGAGGTCAGAAGATAACTTGCATGTGTCATATCATATAGGTTCCATCATGTGAGTTCCAGGGGTTGGATTCCAGTTGTCTGAGAAGGCTGTAAGTGACTATCTGTGGAGTTAACTCACGTCTGTGATGTCATCTCACATCAGCTTTGAAAAGCTGCCTTCTTGGAGACATTTAAAAATATCATTTTGTCACTAGTCTGCCACTATTCTTTAGTGGGGAAACCATACCAATAAGGACCACTGAGTAATCAATGAAGACCATTGGATAAAAATGCTAATTGTTCTCACTGCCCCAGGTAAATAAATGAGAGGAAATTGATTTCAACTACTTACAGGTTTTCTGGATTCTTCTAGAAAAAAAGAAAACTGAACACAAGAAGGATTTGTTAGGGATGGGTTAGAGGCAGTGAGTATCTAGAGTGAGCCAATAGAAAACCTGATGGACTTGAGGTCCATAAAGCTTGAAGCACACAAAGGTTGTTTACAAATGTTATTAATTCAGACCATGTTAGTATGTTATCTCCTTTTGAAGGTGATCTCTGCACTAATGTAAAACTATAGGTCAGTCATGATAGCTTAAACCATTAATCCTGGTACTAAAGAGGCAGAGGCAGGTGAATATCTGTGAGTTCCAGGACAGCCTAGTCTACAGAGCAAATCCAAGGTCAACTAGGGCTACATAGCAAGATTTTCATCTCAACAAACAACAACAAAGCTATCACAGTGTTGGTGGGATAGCTCAGCCCATGAAGTGCTTGCCAGGAAAGTAAGAGGACCTGAGTTTGAAGCCCCAGCACTCTTGTAAAAAGCCTGGCATGGTAGTATTCACTGTTACCCTTCAGCATGAGAGACTGAACAGTAGGATCTTGGGGGCTCACTGGACACCCAATCTAACTAAATGTGACTGACAGTACAATGGAAGATGCGTCTCTAAAACTAAGGTGGAGAAGCTGTTGCTAGAGTTTTCCTGTCTGGCCCACGGTCAGGATAAATCTCTTTCACCTGCCAGTCCCACAGCCACTCAGACCCAACCAAGTAAACACAGAGACTTATATTGCTTACAAACTGTATGGCCGTGGCAGGCTTCTTGCTAACTGTCCTTATATCTTAAATTAATCCGTTTCTATAAATCTATACCTTGCCACATGGCTTGTGGCTTACTGGCATCTTTACATGCTGCTTGTCCTGGTGGTGGCTGGCAGAGACTCCCTTCGCCTTCCTGTTCTTTTAATTCTCTCTGTTAGTCCCGCCTATACTTCCTGCCTAGCCACTGGCCAATCAGTGTTTTATTAGCAACACATTTGCCATACAGAACATCCCACAGCAAGAGGCACAGAAGAAGAAACCCTGCATCAACTTCTGGCCTCTAAATGCACACATTCATACATGCATATACATCCACACACACCCATGTGCACAACCACATAAATGCATAGTGTGCTACATATACATATACAAACACCACACGTAAAAAGATAAATGAATAAATACAAATAGAAACTATCAAGGAATTCAAGCTCATGAATGACCAAGTGGGACTGTGTAAGGGCCCATGATTACTTACTGGGCCAAGTCAGCTGATGTGGCTGAGAGGAATTAAATCAGGCTGGTTAGAGGAGTCATAGCATAACTGAGACTATGACAATTTTATTGAGAGCAATCAGACTTTTTATACCTTTATAAGAAACAGAACATAATGGCAACTGCCAGATTAATATAGATGCAGTTGCCAGAATATAGTGATGTTTGCAGGTTCTACAGGGTATAGAAGACTAATGCCCAAGACCAATTGTCCTGACAAGCCTCCATACTTCCTTGACTTCCAAGGGAACATACAGAGAAACATAAAATGGCCTGAATACTTGATTGCATGAGGGAGTATGCCAGTTTTTCAGGAACTGGAAGGCAGACAGTGTCCCAGGAGCCATGGACTCTAGCCTGAAAAACCTAGATGAATGGTACTCAAGGCAGCTAGGCCAGACCAACTCCTTGGTTCCCCACAGGACTGAAAACTGTTGGTGCCATCATGGTACTGACTGGTAGTGAGTGACCTGGTCAACTCTTCTCTTCTCTTAATCTCCCACAAAGCCACTTGGAGTTCTATTGGCCACATTCCAAACAGAATCAAAGTCCTTCCTGTTTCTAATTGCACTTATTTACTGTAAATTACTCTTATGAAAATATTCCCATGGATTTGCCTCTGCAACTGTGCATGTAATGACATTTTGACAAGAATACAAAATTGTTTCCTTTTGAAAATATGGTTTGGAGGGGGTTTTTTGTTGTTTTTCTTTTTTGTTTTGTTTTGTGTAGATTGTGACATTTTCCAGCTTGATTTCTATCGAAATTTCTTTTGTAGTCATAAAACTGACAAGTTGACAACCTTGTCATGTGCACTTCCCTAGTCTCAAGACAGGTGCAAAACAGATGCTTCCAGGCTTCCCTGACTTTGAACCTTTTCAGAAGTGATGCCTTTAAGGATAAAAAGAAATCTCATGTAAAGCCCTCACAACCTGCTGAGGTCATGCTCTGGTGCCTGTCAAAGCCATCAACTAAGTCATATGCAAATGTCTTCCAAATGGCTTTGTTGACTTTGTGTTAAGGAAGTCAACTGGAGGTTTTCCTAACAATAGTAGAAAACTGATTTGAAGGAGTGTTGTCTGCAAGTGCTTATCAATAATCTATGAGTGGGTAGCAACCCAGGAAATCAACTCACTCATGCCAACTCACTCACACATAGTTGACAACTGTCAAGTGTTTCCGGTCATAATTAATAAAAACAGAAATTTCTGAAGAAAATACATTCAGCAACTATGTAGTTACTTCAAGAGTGCTGAAGATTTTTTTTAACTGTATTATGATAAATCTGACTTTCAAGTTATGCTTCAAAGTATAAAGTGGTTTTTACAGGGGGTTTGGACTTCATAAGATCTTTGTTTTCTCATTATATTGTGTGTGTGTGTGTGTGTGTGTGTGTGTATACAGTTATATACAATATAAATCAGTAGTAATAAAACAAAGCCTCGTAATATTGAAAGGAGCAAAAGAGGAGTATTCAGGGCTTCTGCCTTAACTTCAACATGACTTCGACACTGCTGACCCCTGCTTCTACATCACTCTTTGCCAGAAAACTTTGATAAACTCAACTTTATCATAAGCATTGCCATATGATAAATATATATTGACTTTAAATTTTCTGTGCCATTATTTTGTACTCTCACTTTGTAGGCCCTCTTTACTGTATCAAAGTTTCTCCTTGTTGTCCAGAAGAAAAGGAGGAAAGAAAAAAATCTCATTGGTGATCATACATTATTAGGTTGCGTTCAGTCCTTATTGAGTAAATGAGCATATATTCATTTCTAACTTTGTGTGCACATGTGGGGGGCAGAAGGAAGAAGAAAGAGGAGTGAGAAAGAGAAGGGGAAGAAAGAGAGAGGGTATGAGAGTCTTTGAGACTCTAATCACCGAGCTCATGTAGGTTTCACACTGTTGGCCTCCAGGACCCTACTACTCAGCCACTCAGCCTCCAGATAAGTGGCACTATAGATGTGAAATTTTCAGCATCAGGCTTGGGTACCTTCTCTCTTATGTCATTGGTCATACACACACCTCTGTAGTCTTTTCCACAGTGATTTCCTCACTTGAATGTCTATGCATTATATGGAAAGCACACATCCATGATTCTAGCAAAATGCATTACGATACAAATGTAATTACTGAGATTTAATATCTACTCTTAGGAGGACTGATTGATGATTGATTGGTTGATTTTGGATTGACACTCATAACCGCCAATCATTTCTATCAAAGAGGAATGAAAGAGGAACCAAAACAAAGGGGCACTGGTGCTGATGCTGAGAAAAGGAAAACAAACAGAAGGAAAGG
Organism: Peromyscus aztecus; assembly: GCA_902168405.1. NCBI lineage: Eukaryota > Metazoa > Chordata > Mammalia > Rodentia > Cricetidae > Peromyscus > Peromyscus aztecus. The sequence goes on along the minus strand of CABHPQ010156412.1, from coordinate 33,967 downwards.
ATGCTGGACACCGAGTCAGCATGTCGAATGTGGTCATTATGAATGTGTGGATGGGCTTCCAGCAATAGGGCAGTGGCTACAAAATGAGATAATCACAATAGGGTTTTTATCTTATCCTTAGCTTCCTCAATGAAAATTCTTTTGAATATTAGGAAGAAGAGTGGAGGTGGGATGAGTAGGCATCTATATTTGGACAAGTAACCCCAGATGATGTAGACATATTTGTATTTTCTCAGTAAAATAGGGATAGTGTGACCTCAAAATGAAGAGATAGAAGGCTCATTTATGGTAGAGGCTAAGAATAGCTCTGGTCGTTTTTTTGTTTGTTTGTTTGTTTGTTTATTTTGTTTGTTTGTTTGTGGGTTTTTTTGGGTAGTGGGTGGATGTTGTTGTTTTGAATTCCTAAGCTAAGGAGAGTGCATGTCATATAATACTCACATAATAAAATTGTGCTGTTCAAAGGAAAGACAACACAAATTGTGTATCACATTAAAAGCCTTGCTCTACACCAAGAAATGCCAGGTGAAATGAAGCTTCATAAATGCTTTTCCTAAATCTTCTTGAAGATTTAGGCATGTCTTGTGAGTTTTCAGGGTCAAATGTATATCCCTTAAACCTTTCTTTAAATTTACCAAGCACTCGAATGGAGCTCTGATTCTACACAATAGCCTGTTAGAAATACCAAGTATTCAAACAAAATAGAAACTTAGATTAATCAAAATACTTAAAACTATATCATACTTTAATGTTTTCCCTAAAAATCTGTTCCTTTTATTGACAATGTAGATCATAACTATTTTAATACATATTAATGAATATAGGAGGTTCTGATTATTTTATTATTAAAGTGACATTTACTCACATCTCTTACTCAACCATCACTTGCAGAAATAGAGATCTTGTCTACCTAAATTCTGTGTTATATCCTGAAAAAGATTAAAAACTTTAATTAGATAGCTTATATTTGAGCTTGCCCTGGAATCTGTGTCTGAACTCATCAGTAGTTGATCTTCATATACGCTGGTTCTCCATTTTGTAATTATCTTCCTAGTAATAAAGACTAATAAAATTAGTTCTTTACCCCACGTACACATAGCTTTCAAATATAATTTATTTGTGATGTGGTCTGGTCAATAACTACCCAAGGGAGCAATGAATTCATATTTTCTAGTAGTAACACAAATTCTAAAATGGGTCTTTTAATAAAAAACCCTGGTGCCAGATTTTGAGGTAAATGCTGATAGATCAGAGAGACAAAGGAACAAGCCACTGACACATCTTACCTCTGGGACTCCCCAGCCTGAAAAGGCCTTCAGTTCCTGTCTCCTCATACCTTTTATACCTTTCTCTGCCCAGCCATCACTTCCTTTCTTAGTGCTGGAATTAAAGGCATGTGTGCTTCCCAAGCAAACGCATGAGATCTCAAGTGCTGGGATTAAAGGTGTGTATCATCACTGCCTGACTCTGTTTCTCTCCTAGACTGAGTCAACCTCATGTAATCCAGGGTGGCTTTGAACTCACAGAGATTCAGATGGATCTCTGCCTCCCAAGTGCTAGGATTAAAGGTGTGTGCCACCATCTTTGTTTAATCTAGTGGTTTGTTCTGTTCTCTGATCTTCAGGCAAATTTTATTAAGGTACACAATATATCACCATATCTAGTGATGCTGATTAGTTACATAGAATTACTGCTTCTGTGTCTACCATCAAATTACTTCAATAGATGTTATTTTAATTATATCTAAAAAATAGCAATAGAAAATCCAACACATTGAAAGAAACTTTATATTTTCTAAGGGCAAAACCCTTGAAACCCACTGACAATACTTTGGACTCCAATGGACTTGCTGTATGTTTAACTAATGGAGTCTGCCAAAAGACAGAGTGGTGATAAATTGTCCTCTCCAGAAATGACATGTTTTGTATAGTTTTCTATCATTTGAAAAATATTATGAATTATAAATTTACTAATGAATAATTTAAATGCACAAAGGTAAACACTGAAGTGTATGAAAGAAATCCTCATGGACTGCTTACTTTACCTCACCAGTGCCAATACAGTCTTGTTTCAATGAAAGCACTCATATTTTACCAACACTGAGTTATATTAAAGCAATTTCGAATCACCATGCTGTTTTTGTCATATATTATTTTAATGAATCACAGAATTTCTATGGTGTACTTATTCAAATAAACACTGCCTGTATTCTCATCATTACTGCCATGTGATTTGTCTTTGAGTAAAGTACTTGGTTTGATTTTTTAAGACAGGGTTTCATATGGCTCAGGCTGGTCCTCAACCTACTGAATAACTGAGGATGACCTTCACCTTGTCTCTATCACCAAAGTTCTGTGATTATAGCCCAGTCCGCCATTCTGTATTTGAGTACAATTTAGTTGGCATCTCTGACACAGACTCCAGTTTCTTAAAGTGTCCCAGCTCTAGTTTCTCCAAGGTGCACCTCTTTCCTATCAGGATGGAGATTCTGGATTGCCCTTATCTGATTCAATTATCTTGTTACCTGTGTGAATCCATAGTTGCCCACCAGAAGAAATCCCTCTACATTTCTGAGAAATGGAAAAGGTTTTTCATCTCCATGGAAATTTTATATCAATGAATTGGTAGAAGCCATGAAAATTTCATGCTCTGATATCTAAAAAATTAAACTGTTGTGCTTCGTTATATTTTTTCCCCCGATTATTTAGAACATGTCAACCAGAAGATTCAGACATCTTACACTCTTTTTAAGCATGGTTACTTCAGTGCAGTCCCTAGTTTTAACGATGACAGTATCTACTCAGTCCTTCTCCTAGGACATTTGCTTCAAAGGAATCAAAGGATTCTCATTGATGAGGAAAAACCTCTCTCAACAGAAGAACCACATCAAATAAATCCACAATGAAAGCATTTTAAGAGTCATCAACATTTTTCCTTTATTATAAAATAACCAGATAAGTATTCAAGCTAACACCATGTCATGAAAAACAAATCTGGAATTGAAAATAGACACTGTTGTAAATTACAATGAAATTAATCAAAATTTGGTGATGTTTTAATTCAGTTAGATACTTGTAGACGAATCTCTAAATGGTCTTTTAAATAAAAAACACAGAGCCGAATATAGGGGTAAAATAAAGCCTTAGAGAGATTAGGGAAATAGGGAAAGTCATCAACCAACCTTACCTCACCAACTCTGCAGCTTCCAAATGCGAGTTACTTCCTGTCTACCCACAGCTATATGCCTTGCTGTTCTCCCATCTAATTTGCTCTCTCCATTCCGCTACACCACTTTCCCTTTCTCCACAGCTCTATCACTTCCTGTTTGTCTGTACAGACCTCCAGACCCCCATGGTTAACCAGTTTGGGAATTTAAGGCATGTGCCACCACAGCTTGCTCTGTTTCCAGTGTGGCCTTGAACACACAGAGATCCTGCCTGCCAAGTGATAGGGTTAAGCGCGTTTGCTACCACTGCCTGACTTCTTTGTTTACTTATAATGACTTGTTTTTTCCTCCTATCTCTAGGCAAGCTTTATTTATTAAAGTACAAATAAAATATCACCACAGATACTGAAAATATACACTGTGGTAAATTGTAGCATGAATCTTAGAGAGTCTTATTAATAAAATCAAACCTGAGCCAGGTATTGGGGTGAACACTGGAAGGTCAGAGAGCCACAGCTACCTCACCTCGCCAGATCCTCAGCTGGTCTTGTTTCCTCAGACTGGAGGCCTCTGTGTCCTCATCCAGAATGGGTCTCAGCTGAACTGCTGCTAGAAGCCTGAAAGCTTAACCAGCCACATGCTTAACCAGGCCAAATGCTTAACCAGGCCAAATGCTTAACCAGGCCAAATGCTTCTAGTTTCTGGTCCTCACGCCTTATATACCTTTCTGCTTTCTACCACCACTCCCTGGGATTAAAGGCTCGCTTTCTGGGATTAAAGGCGTGTGTCACCATGCCTGGCTGGTTCCAATGTGGCCTTGAACTCACAGAGATCCAGAGGGATTTCTGTCTCTGTAATGCTAGGATTAAAGGCATGTGCTAAAGGCGTGGCTGTCCTGTTCTCTGACCCCAGATAAGTTTATTAGCATACACAATATTTTGGGGAACACAATACCACCACAGTAAATTATAATGAAATCAATCAAAATTTTGTAATGTTTTAATTTAATTAAATACTGAACCTCAAAATTAATTCTATAAAAAAGAAATACAGACTGATGAACTGAAATTCAAAATACTCAACCTCATCTTTAAAATTTCCTTGACTGATATTTTAATCTAAATTTACTTAAGACCATAGACTCAACTTTCTGTATATAAAAAATTTATGTGATTAAAAAATGTAAAAGAATCCAATAAAATGCTTCAGCAACACCTAAAAGCAAACTGATCATTTTTTTTTCTTCATTCGTACATTTCTTAAAGCCAAATCTCTTCTAGAACAAAGAAGATTTAAAAGGTAACATTCAGGGCACAGAGAGCTGGCTGAGATGGTGGGTTGCCTAGCCTAATGACCTGTATTTCATGCCCAGATCCACATGGTAGGAAGAGAAAACAGATTTCTGCAAGTTGTCTTCTGACCTCCATACAGGTGCTTTCGAACACATGTGTGCATGAGGACACACACAAAGAAAGAGAGAGAGAGAGAGAGAGAGAGAGAGAGAGAGAGAGAGAGAGAGA
>CABHPQ010156412.1:0-29274 GCA_902168405.1 Peromyscus aztecus | reverse complement strand
AGAGAGAGAGAGAGAGAGAGAGAGAGAGAGAGAGAGAGAGAGAGAGAGAAGAATATATATGGATGGATGGATGGATGGATGGATGGATGGATGGATGGATGGATGGACAGACAATATTCTCGAATAAAAATGTGGTTATTTTTCAAAATATTGTAGAAAAACATTCCAGGAAGACTGAGGAAATTTGAATGTAAATTGAGTTTTATTTGATATCAGAAACTATTTTTTAGAGATTGCTGTACTATAAAGAGCTTTTCAGAGTCACAAAAAAGTCCTCTGCTGTGAACAGCACATTGCTTATTTTCAATCTTGTAAATATAATGTTTTACCTTGGGTCAAAAGTTTATTTGTAATCTATTATAAAAATCTCTTAATTCTCTAAGCTAAGATTCTCAGTTAAGGTAAAAAAAATTTATTATGGTATGACTTTCACCTATGCCCCACTGTGCCACCCTTGAATTCTGAGGCAAGAAAAGGTGTTGAGAAAATGAAATCAGGCTGCTTGCTTGTCCAGAAGTAATAAAGCCCTTTGACTCAGAAGTCTTAAGTCTTTTTGAAGAAATTTGTGAGCTAAGGTAGGCTGACTTGAGAGATTACAGGTTGTGCAAAATTCTACTCTTCTCCATCCTTGACAGCTTTCATGCCTTATCTGCTATTTCGAACACCTGTTTCAACTCCAGTTTGGGTTTAATTGATTGCATGTGCATGTTTAGTAATTTTTGATTGAATGTTTGTCATTATAAAATTTTCTTTGGTAATTTTATATGCATACATGTATTCTTGGGTTTAGGTATGAGATTCTCTTAATATCACCTTCATCCTTTCAGGTTTGATTTTTAAGACTGATCACAAGACTTAATCCGACCTACCTACTCCTATACCACTTAAGTAAGACACTCCAGGCTCACCCTAGTGCTGTCTCATGAGATTTCAAGGACAGCTAATAACAGCAGGCAGGCCTCTCCTTTCTTTTCCTTGTGAATGCTTTTCATGGCCACATGCAGTTTCCTTACAAGAATGCACCACTAGGTCTCAACTGAGTACTCAACAGGGAAGCTCTTCTTAGTTACAGAATTCTTACATGGTCCTCTCCTTTCTGCTACTCTGTCCCTAGAATTCTAGCTATGTTTCTTGTCCCAGATACTTAACTTCCTCTTTTCAATTCAGAGAATTTTCCAGGTCTTTCCAGGCTTTCCTTACTCCCCTACTTGTTCTATATCTTGAAAGGCAGTAAGTAGAAGGAACCATAAAGCCAAGCTCATTGGTTTGCTTGCTCACAAGAATTGCCCTTCATTTGCTAATAACCAGAGTCTTGGAAATCTTTTCATTAATTTTATCCAGTTTTTTGAATTTTTTTTCAAGAGAGTTCTCTGAACATGATTTGTGATTTGTACAACTCATCTAGAAGGCAAAGGTAACAACAAGAAACTTTTGTTTCGTGCAACACCATTCTTGGAATAACACATATTCATTTTTTGGATTAATTTCTATAGATTCAATTATGCTATTTGATTATAAAATGAGTGAATAGTTTGCTAATTATTAATATAAATGTTTTTTGATTTCCACTTTTAATCATTATACATAAAATATAAAGGATAATTAGCTAATGTAAATGGCATGCCTCTTGACAATGCTTTAACATTTGATAACTCTTGGAGCTGAAAGATGGAAAAGACATGTAAGAAAGTAAGAAGGTTTTAATGCATCAGGATACACAGAAAATTAGTAAAGTCTTTAAAATGTTTACTTCGAGAAAAGTAGTCCAAACTTTACTTTAGATACACTATCCAAGAATTATAATTTGTACATAATAACTTTTAAGAACATGCAGTCTAAAGTTGGAATAGCAGAAACACAGATACTCTTAAGCTCTCTGTGTATCTTTCCTTAAAAAGTATATTTTAAATACTAATGGAATAACATACAAAGTAACCTTACTTATATAATGTAGTGAACAGTGGCTATTTTGGTTTATGAAAATGACAATGTAATTGTGGCAATCCTATGTTCGATTTATTTTTCTCATCACGTGTATAAGCAAGGCTCTTTACTGATAATGCATGTATCTTATATAAAATGTTATTTGAAAGAGAAGGATATTCTTTAAAGATTCAGTTTCTTAAGCAATACAAGAAAAGTCTGTAGAGATGGTTAGTTAATGTGGACAGACATGGCATTGGGTAGGAAAGGAGTTATGGTTAGAATGTATTAAATTTCTGACTGAAAATAATAATAAGTTAACAATAAGGAGAACAAAAACAATTGCCAGGATGTATTTTTACTCATCTCATGGTGCTATTTTTGGACCAATAAGATGTTTCATATAATATCTACTTAAAAAAATAAATTTGTTTTTTATTCTTTGACAGTTTTATATCTTTAAATAATGAATTTTAGTTACTGTTACTTAACTCTCATTTACTTTTCCAACTGGGACACTTTTTCCCAATAAGACCACCTCCTACTTTCATGGGTTTTTTCCTTACATTCCATATGTATGAGTGTTTGCCTTTAATTATGTATGTACACCACGTATGTACAGTGCCCACAAAGACAGAAAACAGCATCAGATTCCCAGGAATTGGAGTTACACGATAGCTATCATGTGGGTGCTTGGAACTGAACCTAGGTCCTCTACAAATACAGCAAATGTTCATAACCTACGAGCCATCTCTCTAGTCCCATCTTGAATTCTTTTTACATTGTTCTCCATTGAATTTAATTGGAGATACTTGCCTGACCATGGTGGGGGGGAGGGGTGGGCAGCTTATGGACAACAAGGATGATTACACTTTGAGCTGTTGTGGGGAGTTTCATTTTCTTTCAGGGGCATAAATCCACCTTTGTCCTTCTAAGGACTGATCACACACAGGCCAAGAAAGAAGAAAATTCCTATGGCTGCAATAAAGGAAATATATCTGTACCCAAATCATAACAGATGTCCAGTTTGCACGATGCTTAAGAAGGAATACACAAATTTTATATAATAATTATTTAAATTTGAATATATGAACTTCATATTCCATTATAGTTTCCAACCTAGTTTATAGTTTAATGGCAATGGGAATTTTTGAAATGCTGAATACCTTTAATCCCAGTACTTGAGAGACAGAGGCAGGGGTGGATCTCTGTGAGTTCGAGACCAACCCGGTCTACAGAGCAAGTTATGGGACAGCCAAGGCTATGCACAGAGAAAACCTGTCTTGAAAAAAAAAACCAAAGACTAGAAGCTCCCTTCCCCCAAAAAATTTCCCAACGACTGTAGTGTAGTGTACCCTGTTTTCCTTATATGGCCTGTAGTCAGATCCCTCAAGTGCCCCGGCTCTGTCAATGAACTCACCAAGCTTGAGCCTCACAATGATTATTTAAAAGCTTACACTGGAACATTATAGCTAGTCAAGGAATGCTAACTTATCTGAGTTTTCATCCTTCCCCGAAGTGCGCACCAACATTTTACACTGAAATAATCTGCTCATCGATCCCCTTTCTGGGTCTCGAAAAGACAGCTTTCCTCCTATAAGTAGAGCCTATGTTTATCCAAAAAATCAGAATTTTCAGTGGAATCAACAGATCTCCCTCAGGACTGTGGCCTAATTAAGTCGTCTGGTTTACAACAGTGAATCCGGTGCCATTTCTTTGTTTATTTAATCCCAGCACTTGGGAGGAGGAGACAGGAAGATCACTTCAAGGTCATCCTGGACTTGTTTAAGGACAGCTTGTAAATACATGAGACTTTGTGTCTAAAAACTAAACTAAAAATAAATAAATAATTAAAATGTTGACCTGTCAATATGATTACATACATAATCCTACCTCATGAGTGATAAAAATTATATACAAAATAAATACTAGCTAATTGCTAATTTCATATGAGGAATTATTTTACAGCATATTTTTATAAGCACTGTATCTGTTTTTTTTTATACAAGATATTTATTTTTCACAGACAATTTCATAATAATTTGAAAGACTGGCCATATGCTCAGAGATATAGTTCATGCTTTATGATCTTGGCAAAATATTTATGCCCACATTTTTCCTTAGTTTTTAAAACCAGAATGCCAAATAACTCTTTCAGAGTTTCAAAGTAAATTTAATGACCTTTTAATTTGACTGTTTGTCATATTAAAATAAAGCAGCTTTGAAGAATGACTCAGTGATTACCAGGTGTAAAGTTGCAATGAACCCTCATGATCTTCTTTGCGGCTATCAATACCTCAATTTCAATAATGATCTGGACACAAGTTAGTTTCACAGTCAGTGCTTTTGACATTTAAAATTTTTGTCCCGGGTATCTTCTGAAAGCCAAGCCCAGATTGTTGAGTAGATATCACAATCAATTTTACATTGTAAATGTGAAAAAAGAAGTTACAGGAGAATGCCTCACATGAACTATTGTGTATGACTCATGTATCAGTGTGCAGTCATTTGTCATCTTCAGAAGCAGCAGCATCAGCAACCATGATCAGGGATGAAATGGGATGCTCCTTCTCCCTGTCTCTGGTTTGTGCCTTCAATGTGTGCCTTTGCTTTGTGGGCCTTGTGAAAAGAAGCCACAAAGAAATACTACATTATGGACTTCCATTCTTTTTTTTATAACTTTTGGCAGATAATAGTGGGAAGTTTTCCAGTGTAAAAATTTTGTTTCTCAAAGTGTAAGTATTTTAACAAAAACAACTTGTGAACAGCAAGATTGCTACAGACGCCAGAAATCATTTCACAAGTAATAAATAAATACGTGTGGGTCTTTGGAGAGCAGGTGGCATGAAGGTATTTGAGGGCATTTCTATTATTTCTGATCTCTTCCTTGTCCTTATTAGAAATAAAGTAGAATCTACCATACCTGTCTTCAAATGCAGTTTATTTCTAAATACAGACATAGAAGAAGTAATTATTCAAAAGTTGCAATCATTTTTTTTTCTGAAATTTCAGTTCCTTATACTCAAAAGGACCTTTTACCACACATAAATGTTATGACAGCATTTGGAAATGAATGGTTTATAATCTGGACATATGCCATCTCTCCAACCAATAGTTATTCTTCAAATAATTTATTATTAAATAAAAAATACTTTCTGTGCTAGGTATTGAACCCAAAACATCTTAATGCCAATCATTAGTGCTGCCACGCAGCTGAATCCTAGTTATGAAAATTTTTTCTTAAAGAAATATGCACACACATACACTCACACCTGTTATTTCAGAAGATAATAAACAAGGTTGTCTACTATCTATATCTGATATGCTGCATGAACAGTATTTCTATACTGTTGAAATTGCCTATGTACTTTTTTAATTTTATGAATCTGTTTTGTACTTTTGTAGTACATAATTGATATTAAGTTCATCGTGTAATGTAATATTATTTTTCTACTTTACTATTTCATTAGAGGGTGATGTATAATACTTTAGTAAATGCATAGTTTTTATTACTTGGCAGTATCATGGGAAAGCCACTTGCGTTTTATTGAGCTCTAAACTAAACTAAGTATTTCATATTTGTGGAGGAGAGAATGCCATACCCATTTGGTAAATGCTCACTGAGTAGGATCTGTGTGAGACACTAAGATAACTAGATTGTAATTTCTGGTGTCTCAGAACTCATAATATATTTAAGGTAAATGCACATTTTGCATGCATAATTTCACAGTACTGTAAGTTTCCAGTAAAGGTGGACATTCACACTATTCCATTCCCGAATGGCAGATGCTTTTGAGTGGACACATCTTTTACCATCTCCCTGATCAGATCACTTGCATCCTGTTACTCCCCTCACTATTGCTCCTCAGCTTGCTATCCTGACAGTGGTCCCATTTTACTTTCCTGGTTTCTGTAGTCATTACAAGCTGTGCACTCACATATAAAGAGTGGGCGCTAAGCACCTCCAATAAGAGAAAACATGAGTCGTTTGTCTTTCTGGATCTGGGTTACTTCACTCAAGATGATCTTCTCTAGTTCCATCCATTTGCCTGCAAAGTTCATGACTTCATTTGTCTTTACCTCCACATATTATTCCATGGTGTATGTGTACCACAGTTTCATTATTTATTCAACAGCTGTAGGACATTTAGGCTGTTTCCGTTTCCTCCTTGTGAATAGAGCAGCAATGAACACAGTTGATCCTGTATGGAGTGAAGACATTCAGGCCAATGACAAGGAGTGGTATAACTGGGTCGTGTGACAGACTTATTGTTAGCGTTTTGAGAATTTACCACACTGATTTCCATAGTCACCGTTCTCTTTAAATATAGGATCTCTGCATGGTCTGGAATTGCTAAAGAAATTAAGCTGGCTAGCCAACAAGCCCCAGAGTCAGTCTGTCCTATTTCTACAGCCTGATTGTTTTACTGAACAGGACTATCAATATTCTCATCTGTATATTTAGGTTTGTCTGACCCCTGTCAGATTTTCATAAAAAGTATTTATTCAAAAACTGGCAAACAATTAGCAATCAATAAATATGTCTATTATGGTCATTTACTTAAAATTCACAAGTATAAAGATGAAAAATTGTGAAAAAACAAACAAACAAATTCTTCATGGATTTCAATAACTATCAGAGTCAACATCAGTTAATCTACTTTATGAAGATCATGTTCCTTTTTCTTTCTTTACTCTGTGACTTGAACACTGAGTGTTTAGTAACAAATTTCCCCATTGAATCCTTTCTTCCTCAGGATTAAAAATGCCAATGTCTCTAAAAAGTTTAAATGTCATGGTAACTTGATGGGAATATATGTCTCATACAATAATCCGTAATCTAGATGAGAAAAATTAATAAAAGCCAATGACATTCTATTTGAAAAATGGAGACTTTTTATTGGTGTCTTACTTTGCTTCCTATTGCTGTGATGAGACACCATGACCGAAAGCAACTTGGGGAGGAGAGGGTTCATTTCAGAGACAGCTTATTGCCCTTCATTATGAGAAGCAGAGGCAGGAACTGAAGCAGAGGCCTTAGAGCAATGGTTCTCAACAGGTGGGTGGCGACCCTTTTGGGGATGAACAACCCTTTCATAGAGGTTGCCTAAGACCATCCTGCATATCAGATATTTACATTATGATTCATAACAGTCACACAATTACAGTTATGAAGTAGCAATGAAAATAGTTTTATGATTTATGGTCACCACAACATGAGAAACTGTATTAAATGGTCACAGCATTAGGAAGGTTGAGAGTCACAGATGTAGAGGAACAGTGCTTACTGACTTGCTACCCATATCTTGCTCAGCCTGCTACCTTGTACAACACCAGAGCACCTGCCCAGGTTTGGTACCACCCACAAGGGGCAGGGGCCCTCCTACACTGATCATTAATCAAGAAAATGCCATACTAATTTACCTATAGGCCAATTTGATAAAGACTTTTTCTCAACTGAGGTTCCTCTTCCCAGATAACTCAAGCTTATATAAGCTTAACAAAAAAAAGAAAGAAAAAAACTAACCATCACAATTGATACAGAACATTTCAAAAATAAATTATTTTCTGAGATCTATTCATCATAGTATTTTATTGTAGCAAGCAGAATTATAGTAGATGAATATTAGGAGATAAATATGACTATCAAATTCTCATGGGATAATTGAAATTGTCTAGATTATCATGCTAGTTGTTTCTATGCCTGCAAAGTTATAAACATTTTAAAAATCCTCTTGTGCATTATAGCCATCAGTGACTGGAAAGGAGAAAATCTCTTCCAACGTGCTTGTTGAAATCCTTACCAATTGTTTATGAGAGGTTCTGCTTATGAAGGAGGGGAGAGAAAGAGACAGTATTTAACAACTGATTATTGATTTTGGCCACGTTGGAGTCATTAAATAATTAAGCCTGTTAATTCTTAAGCCACTAACTGACAAGATTATTTCCATATTCCCTCTCAGTGAATAAAACCACTTTACACTGAACACAGATATTTACTGAAAATGCTGAAATCAGTCTTTGTGAGTCTTTACTTATCAGTGTCTACAGTGGTAGTGTTCAGGAATTTTTGCTCATTTGAAAATGAAGGGTTAGTTATATTCCTTGCAGTTTTGTTCCATGTTAGTGTTTCTTGCATGAGATTCATCTCTTCCCTTGATCTAGAATAAATAAGTAAAATGATATTGTGGGCTGCAGAGATGACCCAGTGAGTAAGAAAGCTTGCTGTACATGCATGGAACTTGAGGTTCTTTTTCCCAGAATCCACATAAAGGTACGTCATGAATTCATATGTCTGTCACCCCTTGTGGCAGTGGAGGCAGATGTATCCTGGAAGCTTGTTTACTAGCCAGCCTAACTAACACACTAAGCTCCAGGTTCAGGGAGAGCCTATGTTTCAAGGGAATAAGGTGGGGAATGATAACAGGACACACAATGTAGATGTTTTCCTCTGGCCTCCATAAGTATGCACTCATGTACGTAAAACACATACACATGGTACAAAAACAAATAAAATCAAATAATAAGACTATAACAAGTGATAATTCTACCATCCAAGGGCAAAAATCTCTTCACTCTCATATTTTTATTTCTTTTTCTCCCAAACTATCTTGATGCATAAATATGACTTTTTGTTCTGAAAATCCTGTATTTCTTATTTGAAAAACATACTGTATCACTATTCTTAAATTAAAATTGTATTTAGGAGTACTACAGAGAATTTCACAAGAATATCTAAATTGTCAGATTTAACCTCCTTGAATGTATAATTGGTTACACACTTGTAACTTCCAGATCCTTTAGTGAAGGTGTTTTAATGTTTCTTTTTTCTTTAGTGTATGAGTAGACAAGTCATAATGGCTTCAGTAACATAAATACAAGTTTATGAACACCTTAGAGTACATATTTTTGAATCCATTCTAACAGTGCCTTCAAAGCCATTAAAGTGTATCACTTCACAATACGGTTGAGGACGCTTCCTAACACATAAATTTCCAGCTCCTTAACATTTACATTAGCAGTAGTAATGCATTATAATATTTCTGTATTGCTGCTGCATTTACAGACTCCAGTAGAAATAATTTATGTTCTAATTGCACATCCCCATTTTAGTTTTCTCCTTTGCTTTTATTAAACATGTGTATAAATATGTAAATGCTTAAATGCAAGCAAAGGAAACAGAACTCTGAAGTAGACGCCAAGCACATTTTTAGACACTGGTATTTAGCAATCTGATTTAAGCATAATTAATGAAAGATAGATAGCTTTTAACTTAAGCTAATTTGAAGTGTAATTATCTTTAAATATTCAAATAGTATATATGCATACTAATGTTGCTGGAGATGATTATGTAACATACGTGATTTATGGCACAAGAAACATACATGAAGCACAAGTTGTATTAGGGTAGGAATCGAACCTACAGATCATTCAGATTTGAGGTTAACAGAGCTTCCATTCAGATGTTCTTATCTCATCAAGTAACTGTGTTGCTTTGGTTTAATTTGTGAGAAGTCTAAGACATTAATCCATAGTGCAATGGATTCTTAATGCATCTGATTATTTGATTACACTCAAGAAATTCTTATTGAATAACATATTGTGCTTTAATTTCTTTGATTTTTCAGGGGATCCAAAGCAGATATGAACCCCCTCCTTCTTGACAAGTTCCAAACTTAGATGTTAAAAGCATGTTTATATTCTTTATTTAATTCCCCAATAATACTCGGTGACTTTGCTTCCCAGTCCTCATTGATGCAAGTCAATGGGCTCTTACACACTAATTTGATTTTTAGGACAGATCACTTGGGGCAGAGGGTGGATGAAGTAGGTGTTGTATGTGGGTGCATATGAGTATGTGCATACTTATACATGTCAAGGCCAGAGGACAACCTCTAATGTCATTCCTCAAGAGCAGACAGTGACTCTCACTTGGCCTAGAACTTGGTGAGGAGGCTAAAATGTCCGGGAACCCATCTGCCTTCATCTCCCTAGTGACGCCTGGATTCCAAGCATGCAACACCATCCCTGGCTATCTTACATGACTTCTGGAGTTTTAAGTTGGGTCTTCATGCTCACATAACACGCACTTAACCAACTGAGCCATCATTCCAGCCTCTAAGCATATAACTTTTGAAATAGACATGTTGTCCAATACTCAGATCAAAGCTGATCCCGATGATAAATTAAATGAAATACTAATTAAGTCAAATGTAAACTTTAGGATTTTCCTGTTTCTTTTTTGGTTTCTCAAAATTACACTTTTTATTTTTGCAGAGGAATTAGAGCAAGCAGATGAAGACAATGACAAAAAAAATCAACCATGATCCACCATCCAAAATAATGTCTATACCCATCTAAAGATTATTTTGCATCTTAGTCATAGTATTTTTCTCAAACAATTATAAGCTAAATGCCATATTTTACACTTGTTATTTATCACTTTAGAGTGGCACATTTTCTTAATATTTTAAATTGTTTAGTAATATATTTTTGTTCTTTCAAATTTTCATACATGTATGCTACGTATCTTGATCATATCCATCTCCCTCTTCCAGCCCCTGCCTCTCCCCTAGGCTTCCCCAACACATTTCCCTCCCCATTGATAAATTGAGGATAGCTCCACAACCATGTGCATAAGGGAAACACTCACAGGAATCACTGGGTTATGAAAAAGAGAGAGATTTCTATCTTTTATACAGAAATTTCCAAAGAAGGAATTTGTTTACTTTTAAATTGTATATAGTCAAATAAAATTGTATTAGCTTTTGGTGTACAACATTGTATTTTAAAATATGTATTGGTACATTGAAGTCTATCTAAATTGCACTAATGAAAGTAGCTGAAAATTGACACACTGAAATTTCAATCTCATTACTGTTACAGTGCTTTAAAATGTACATAAAACTGTTCAGATTCAGTGTTTGAATCTCGGTATTTAAAAAGTGACATATCTAGAAGTTGGAATGATGGCTCAGTTGGTAAAGTGTTTGTTGTGTAACGTAACAACCCGAGTTAAATCTCCAGAACACATGTCAAAAGGCCAGGCATGGTAATGTATGTTTGCAATCCCAGCACCATGAGATTGGTGGAGGCAAGAGGAATACCCTGCTTGCTGTCCAGCCAGTTTTGCCTAATCTCCAAACTCTGGGCCAAAAGAGAGACACTGTATCAGAAAATCAAACAGCCAGCTCTGGAGGAATGACCCTGAGGTTTTACCCTGACTTTCATGTGCATGGTGTAAGTATTTATGGAATAAATGCACTGCTAAAATTCACCTGAATTCTATGTGCACAGTATAAGCATTTATGGAATAAATGCATTGCTAAAATTCTCCTATATCATGCCACCCACTTCTATGGTTCTCTGTGTGCTTAAATAAACAAGCCTTAGGATTCAACTTGTGTTTTGTGATTTAGATATGGCATTTCTAGCAACCTTGCTAGAATTTTCTGTGTAACCATGAGCCATCCTGTTTGCTTGTGAAGGGAGGGAATACCCTCCTGTTTCACTCATGTGAATTCTCTTTGCGCCAGAGGCCACACTTCACTCCAGAAGAATGTTTGTTTATTCCGCCTCAGAGAAACTCAGGCATTTTTTTTTTCTTGGATCGAACAACAAACATCTGATAATTAGACTTTTGTCCCAAGATAACTTTTGTTAAATCGTCTCGTTTGGTGGTTAATATGTGTTATCTGGAATTTTGACTCTGAAATCTCAAAAATCACAACCGATAAACCCACTGGCTCTGAAAGATCAACATTCCCTCGTTATAATAGATCTGAGGACAGAGGAGCCTGATCTTCTGATGTCTCGCTCGCCTTCCATTCTGTGGCCAGAAGTCAGTAGGGAATGGAGTTCTAGCAAACAGCCCTAGATCCAGATTTTATATGGAAGAAAAACTCAGGAAAATAGAAGGAGTGCAATGGAGGTTACTCAAACAGTAGCATGGGGAGATTTGGTAAACTACTGTCTGCTTAGGTCTTTTATTCATCCTACATTTGAGCTCCTCTGAAGCTCTTTTCTCTTTATGGATGAGTCTTCCCCGGGCCATGCCACTCGCAGGCATCTTCCCTTTGACCCCAAGGAAAGAGGCCCCTGAAAACTCAAGGTCAAATTCAGAGGCAAAAGATGATATACAGAAAACAGGCAAGCAAAAAAGTCAGAATACTGTTGTAGACTGTTGATATTTTCAGTGGCAACTAAAGTCTAGCTCAAAGCTTGGGAGGAGCCTGGTATAAATTGATACTTGTTTTTTGTTGTTTTTTTTTTTTTTTGAGAACTATTTGAAAGTCAGCATGACTGAAAACCACTACCATTGTCCCATTGTCTGAACCTATCTGTAATAAATGTAGTTATTATTATTTCTTTTTGTTACTTCTTTATTACACTAATATTAACAATTTTGAATAAATCTGAAGGACATACTTCGTCAATAACATTGACTTTATTTTCAATATCTAAAAAAAATTAACTGACTCCAATGAGGCATGCTTATAATACAAGGACTGTAAAGACTGAGAAAGGAGGATTTAAATGCCAGCTTGGCTGGACTGCTTGTCAAGACCTGGCACCAAAAGAAAAAGAGAGAGAGAGAGAGAAAGGAAAGGGAAAGAAATAAGAAATTGTTCAAATATATGTAACCTATCAGATTACAAGTCAATTTGCACACATACCCCTATATGATCAGTTCTAGTGAGCCCTGATGTTCTACAGGAATCAAAAACATTGCATGGAGCCTTAGAAAGGGTTGTTAGTGCTATAACATGCTTCTAAGTTAGAAACATTGAGTACTTCATGCCACTTGCCTGAAAGGAAGTTTATCTCATTTCCACGGAGAGAAGCCCTAAGCCAATTAGTCTAATTCCATTATGTCATGCCTAAAAGTGCCATCTTTTAACGACTGAGAGGTTTATAATTTATTAAATCCTCGTGGTACAATATGGCTCCTTGAAATAGAACTCACTTTTATTAATTAAACAGGGGAAAATACATCTTTCTTGCAGTAAAAGAGAGAAAACACATTCTTTATAATATCAAAATTGATTAAATGTATATTTGTGGATGAAAATGATCAACTATTGGAGTCTAGAGAACTTAATTTATCAAGGGTAATTATACATACTTAACTGTACGCAGATAAAATCTTATTGTAAAACTGTCTAAATATAGAATATGCACATGTGGAAAGAATTGGGACCTCATCTTAGTTATTTTTTTATTGCTGAGAGAAAAAAAATCCACCAAGACCAAGGCAGCTTATAGAAAAAGATTATTGGCTCTCACAGTTCCAGAGGGTTAGAACCCATGACCGTCCTGGCAGGAAGCATGGTGACAAACAGGTAGGCGTGACTCTGAAGCAGTAGCTGAGAGCTTACACCTGATCCACAGCAGAAGGCAGAAAGAGAGCAAACTGGGAAGCTCATGGGCTTTTGAAACCTCAAGGCCTGCCCCAGTGATATAGCTCTTCCAACAAGGTTTCACCTTCCAAACTTTCCTAAACAGTTCCACAAACTAGGGACCTGGCATTAAAATATATGAGCCTGTGGGAGCCATTCTTATTTAGGCCACCACAGACTTTGAGGAGCACTTCAGGCATGAATCACAGTGCATGTGACCATTCACATAAACCTATGGCTCAGATGTTTCTGGATTGATACTGTCTGTTCCTCTGCCTGAGAAAAAAAATTGAAAGGCAACGGGAAATAAACAATGTCTTTACTGTATGGTTTGGATGCGCCTACCCTTGCTGTGAGGAGTTCTTCAGGGCTCAGCCATGAGTGGTTTCAGTTTATGAACCATCATTGTACAAAGAGCAGACATCTCAAGTTTCATAAGATTCTATTTTAAACCACAAGTATCCCATTTCTCTTAAAAGAGACATAAACAGTGGCCCTGTAGTTTAAGAAGCTATTTGTCATTAGAGATAACTTACAGTATAGACCTATCTCTGGGAATCCATTCCTCTCCTCTCCATTCCTTCTGTTAGACATCCAGTGATTGATTAGTAGTCATCACAGTACGATGCTGAGAGAGAAGAAATCAAGAAGCCACGCCATGTAAACGACCACTCTCATTTAAAAACAGGACACTCTGATCATTGAATGCCCCAGTGTATGATGGGTGTCTACCTCCACTTGGGAGATGCCACGTGGGATAGTTTCACTCAGGACCACCTTCCCTATACATGCACACTCACAGACACAAAATCTGCATGGACACAACCCACAGAGTCTGCTCGATTTTGTGTGTCTGTTCAACTGTATGTTTTCAGAAATAAATCAGTGAGAATAAAAAACATACTCCTAAAATTATATACTATCTGAAACTACAACCACAAAAGAGAAGATGAACTCCTGATGCATACTGTAATTACTTTGGGAAACTCACATAATTTATGAACTTACTTTTGTTCCTCTCTGGAACAGATAAGAACTATGAAGTCTGCACAAATTAAATCCATACAGATTTTCTGCATAACATTTCCCCACATAATGTGTGTTTTTTTTTCCTGTAGATAACTGATTTGTAGACTTCTGAAGATCTCCAAGCATGAGTTTTAAATCCCAGTCATTGAATCTGAGTTTCTATTTTTTCCTCAGTCTTGAAATTTGTCCATCTCACTTTTCTTACATCTATCACTCTGCAGTGAATTCAAATATTATCCTTCATTACAAAAGACATCAATTAAGATAAAATGGAGATCACATTTCATTATTTAAGAGCACACGCAAATCCTGTCCCTTAAAGATTCGAATGCTTGCCAAAACTAAATTGATATAAGTTGTGTGTTCATTTACTCTAAATTCATCTGATAACTCTAAAATAATGAAATAAATGAAGCATTTAATTTAAATGATACTTCATCTGTTAATGGTATTTGTGCCAATTTTCGATAGCTTTTGGTAGTGTTAGTGTAATTTGACTTCTGAGCAATTAAGCAGTACATTTAGTGCTGGCAAAATGATTAATTAGAAATATTGGCCAATATGCCAAAGAAGTTAACTTTTCCTTCTCATGCAATTTTATTTCAAAGTATAAAAATCTTAGGTCTGCAGTGCTTCAGGAGTGTATTGGGTTTGGGAAATTATACAGGCCAGTTGCCAATATGATGCATAAGTCATGTCCACTCTGAAAAACAGTTGCCCAAACATAGTGTAACATACATATGTTCCAAGTACTTGCTGTATATTGAGGGGACAATATTTTTAACAAAACAAAACAAATAAATAATGAAAGAAAATCTGACATTTAGATCTCATGTTGATATTAGAAACACATTGTTGACTTGGGCCAATTTCTGTTTCCAGAGATACTGCAGTTTGGCAATAGACTAATAGGTAAAAAGAAGTTATGAATCCATGCATAAAATGTTTAATAGAAGTGTCCCTAGAACACAGAGTAAATGTAATAACAGTCAATATAGCCTCTGAGAAGAATCAGTATTGCTTCTAAGAATGGATCCCCATGAATCTTGATGAGAAGTGGACTTCTATAATTATATAGGAAAATTGTTGCAAATAGTAATTAGGTATATAGTCACAGGTGTAGCATGAATCTTAGAAGGTCTTATTAATAAAATCAAACCTGAGCCAGGTATTGGGGTGAAATGCTGGAAGGTCAGAGAGACAGAACAAGCCACAGCTATCTCACCTCGTCGGATCCTCAGCTGGTCTTGCTTCCTCAGACTGGAAGCCTCTATGTCCTCATATCCAAATGACTCTCAGCTGAACTGCTGCTCGAAAGCCTGAATGCTTAACCAGGCCAAATGCTTCTCCAGGCCAAATGCTTCTAGTTTCTGGTCCTCACGCCTTATATACCTTTCTGCTTTCTACCACTACTCCCTGGGATTAAAGGCTCACTTTCTGGGATTAAAGGCGTGTGTCACCATGCCTGGCCATTTCCAATGTGGCCTTGAACTCACAGAGATCCAGAGGGATTTCTGTCTCTGGAATGCTAGGATTAAAGGCATGTGCTACCACTGCATATCCTCATGTTTAATATTGTGGCTGTCCTGTTCTCTGACCCCAGATAAGTTTATTAGCATACACAATATTTGGGGGAACACAATACCACCACACACAGGGTTAAAAGGATGAAGAATTTTATATATATGTATATATACATACATATATATATATATATGTATTAGTAGTACATAATCAGACCTCAATCATAAAGTACCTGAAATTACATGATGAATATTTCCAGAACAGAGGAAAAGTGGGTCAACAGAGGAAGAACTGGAAAAGGAAAAGAAATGGTAGGAGCCTCTTATCTAAAATTATGTAATGCAGAGCCCAAGAATCAGACATAGAGAATACTGTTAATCAAACTCATCTGTATTAGTCAAACACTTCAGCATCAGTTTAGAAAAATTGAGTGACATGCCATAATATAATGACATTATTGAGAGGTGGTGAAAAGTGGTGCCTTTGGAGAAAGGAGGTCCTTAGTGTGTGTCCTTAGGACTCCATTTTACGTTGCTGTTTACCTGTGTTCTCCATTTTCTTCTCATTCATGATGAAATTTCTTCATCCTATGCTTCTCCTCCATGATGTTTTTCCTCACATTGATCTCAGAACTATACCTCCAAATGATCATGAAATAAGCCTTCAGGAATTATGATTCAACATAAATACTCCCTCCCTCAAGTTGTTCGGTCAGGGATTTACTCACTGTGATGAGACATGATAATTCACACAGAGGCCAGTCCAGATACCAGCCAAGTTGCTTATCAAGAGCAGTAAGATGTTCCATTCCACTCTGGAATTTAAAATGTAAAAGCAAAAACTGGAGACAAAGCCACAATTACACGAAGAAATGGGTTTTCCAATAAATTTCATAGTAAACTAGTGGTGAGTATTAGGCTGGAGAATTTCCTACATTCAAATGCATACCACTAATTTGCTTTAGTTTAGTGGTTGTATGTGAGCTACGACCTGAGCTTTTAAAAGTATAATTGAAAAGAGAATTATAGCTGATTCTTGACAGTCAAAATTCATGCATATGTTGCTTATATTATTATCTGGGAGATCTACTAAGAGGTACATGTGGTTTGTTGATTTTTCTTCTTTTAAAAGGATATCAAGTTGTAAACTTCTATGGCAAATTTAAAACGAAGTTCCCAAGAACCTCAGCTGTAATAGGTGAGAAATGATTTACCATGAAATAAATATTTACTAAAATAAAGTTTAACCATATCACCCAAAGTAGAAATCCTTTCCCCCTCCCTGTGTGTGTGTGTGTGTGTGTGTGTGTATGTGTATTGGTAGACAGAACCCAGAGCTGCACCTTGAGCCATGCTAGTAAGAGCTCTAACACTTAGCTATGTTCCTAGCCCTCTTTTTACTTCTATACTTCTATTTGAAAATATAGTCTCACTAAATTTCCCAAGGTGCTTTTGGATTCACTGTGTAGCCCAGGTTTGCTTGAACCTGTGACCCTCCTGTCTCACCCTTCAAAGTAGCTAGAATTAGAAGTGTATGCTAAGTCTAGCTAAAAAAATAGTTTAGGTAGAAATAATAAAAACATTGTCACATAAGTAAAAAATTTCTCCTTTTCCATCCAACATGCAAAAAATAAACAAACAAAACCAAAAACACCTAAGTCTTCAACTCAAATCTTTTATTTATTTCTTATTGTTGGATGGACATTTCAATGTGTTGCTGCTATTGAATAATTAAACCATTGTAAGAAGAGATGGTAACTAATGTCATTCTGTTCTGCTCTACTCAGCACAGGACACTGAAGAATTCTCTGCATTTCACTCTTTGCCATCTTATGAATTAGGTTTTCCTAGTTGTTTGTGCCAGTAATAGACATTGAAAAAGGCCCAAAGTTGAGGTGGAAGTTGACCTGGGATCTCATCTAATTCAGTTTGTTTCTTCTTTCCATGCTGTTTTGGTGAGAAGGCCTGTGTGGAATCATGGTTACCACCACATACATTGCAGCTTAGTGGTCAAGTGTATTCTCTTGTATCCTACTTGGTGGTAGCCCCCACTACTCCTGGCTTGTTCCTCCTGTATTATCACAGGGTGACTGACCTGGCATGAGTGAAACAGTCAGCTGTAAGGTAGGAACTCTCATTCTGTAAAGTTGCTATTTCAGGGGTAGGCCTTGGAGAGAGCTTTGTCTCTCATCCCTTGCTCTTCTCCCTACTCACAACATTGAGGTAAGTAATCTAGGAACTTCATGGAGGACCCAAATGACACGAATAACTTCTTTACTGGTTATAGCCTGCTTTATATGTAGTCCCTTGGACTGAAATTCCCCCATGTCTGTACCCTCTGTTTCATTCCCAGTCTTGGTCCTAGGAAACCTTCAGCTCCTCAGTCTATCTCCTGTGCTGTATAGGTACTTCTTGGACACATCTTTCTCTGTGGCAGTTTGCACTAAAGACACATCCTTTTTGGTATGAGTCCTACAGAAGGAATAATACTCGTTTCTTACACTGACCCATTTTTAGTGTTCTGCAAATATTCCTTATGATAATCATTTGTGTGATCCACCTCATAGCAAATCACTAAGACCACCTCCCCTTTCACTTTCATGTTGGCTTTGGACTTGGGGGTCATTGGCGAAAGCCATGATGGCTGCTGGGCCTTAGCCTTGCTGCTAGTGGTCACACTAGAGGTGACTGAGGACCTCTTACAACTGTGAAAGAGCCTGGGGTACCATGATAACCAGTATTGGGGCTGCAGTGAGGCTGATGGATGCTTCTGAGATTTACTCTATGCTCACAAGAATGAATTCCTTATACAAATTTTGAATCTCCAAAAGCGAAATATCAATATTTTTTAACTGGAAGCCTTACTTTAAACATAAACAATTAACAATTTTTTCGTATGTTATACATACAATCAAAATCTACATGTACCTGTGTAGTAAGAATTCTAATTGGTCTTAATAAAAACCTGGAGTCAGATATGGGGTAAATGCTGAAATATCAGAGAAGAAAAGGAGCCAGTCATTAAAGAACTTCTTACCTCTAGGAATCCTCAGACTGAAAGGGGCCAAGCTCCTGTCTCAGCCTACCTTATATTATTCTCTCCACCCAGCCATATCAATTCCTCTTTTCTCCTCCCTAGTGCTGGGATTAAAGGTGTTTGTCTCCTAAATACTAGGATTTAAGGCATGAGATCCCAAGTGTTGGGATTAAAGGTGTGTGCCATCACTGCCTCACCTCTATGGTTAACTAGTAGCTAGCTCTACACTGTGATCTCCAAGCAAGCTTTATTTGTTAGAGCACAAACAAAATATCACCACATACCCGCATCACTTTTTTTTTTTTACAAGATAGGCAATTTATTAGGGATAACTCTCCAAGCAGAGATGATTAATGTTATATGGTAATTTCAATGGACAATTCCAACATTTGAGCTTAATGTAATATCAATAAAAACTGATTGTAAAGTTATAATAATAGTGATTCATTACAGTTAATTGTATGCAGTTATGTTCAATGTGTCTTTATGATTTTTATTTTTCTTTCTAGAAGGAATGGCACCAAATATGATTCATAATTGCTTGTGTACACAAGTTTTGATACACTTTCCATGACTCATTTTTATGCATTATGTGGAACTAAAGATGGACTATTGGCTATGTACATTTTTTTTGTATCTATGACATACCAAACAATTTTTAAGAAATATTTCTAGGCTACTTCCTGGAATTTTGGCATGGTTAAATAAACAAACACAACAACAACAACAAAAACCAAAAAACCAGATAAGTAAGCAATCTCCCACCCCAGGAAAAAAAAGAAAAACTCCTAATGTAAATGGATCTGCACGGTTCAAAGCCTTGTGGAGCAAAGGCCAACTCTAGAAGCTAGTTATAGCTAATGGCAGAGTTCTCTAGCTAGTGAGGCCCTTGGGACAAGGTCTGTTCTGGTAGAGAAAGTAAGTTGACCTTTTGTTTTATAGTCTAATTTGCATCTAAACTTTCTACCCAGGGCAGGTTAAGACTCTCTTGATACTGGTCCAGTGATTGGGCAATCCACCTTTTCCCATTAGCATCTGCTTTGAGCCCTCCAATGTAAACAATATTAGTGGCTGGGTTCCAGGAGTCCTTGGATAGCAGGTACTCTCTTTGTTTACAGACGTTCTTTGATTCAAGATTAACATAGGAAATGAGAAGCTGAATGCCTTGGATGCCTGCCAGAAAAACAGGAGGGAAAATGGTTGGTAAGAAAATGAGACACACTTTGGGTCTCTAGCTTGTTTTTGTTTTATCATGATAGGGGAATTTGTTAAGGAGAATAGAAATAAAAGCTAGAAAAAGAAGCATAAGAGGGAATCTAAGAAAGAATGATGAAAAGTTGAGGAAGAATGACAAAAACCACCACTGTGGATATGGATTAAAAGTCTTTCATAAGTGAACTACTTATTTATATGCTGAGTAATATATGTTGTAAATGTCAGATAGTTTGTATGTGACAACTTATCCTCAAATTGCAATGAATGTGAAGATGCTGAGCATTTTATATGTAGTAGGACATCGTCTAGAATGGGGTCAACTCACAAGGGAAGATGTCACTCGGAAGAGAAACAAGCCTGACACTAATACATGCAAATTGAGAACTGTCTTGTTCATGGAGCATTGGAACTTTAAAATTAACTTCATTTTCTCGAAAGCTGATGAAGCCTCGGCTAAGCCAACTCACAGATTTCCCTGGAGCAGCGTCTGTGTGTGATGTTTTGCATAGCATTGACTAGAATACTTGAGAAAATAACAAATAGTAACGTATTTGGGTGGGCACACTTTTTTCAGGAGATTCAGTCCATCCAACTGTCTACTGATTCTGGTCCTAAGGTAAGGCAGACATCATGATCATGGATGGCTGTTCACTTCATCAGTGGAGAGGAAGCTAAGGGGAAGACAGAAAAGGGGTGGGGGTGGGGGAATACCATCCAGGATCCACACCCAGTGACTTCCTACCTCCAGCAACATCCTACCTTTCAGTTCCCCAAAGCTTCCCAAACAGCGCCACCAACTAGAGACCCATGTGCAGCACATGAGCCTGAGAAAGACAGAGAGTTTTTATATTCAGACCATAAAAATGACTCTAAACCAACAAATACTTTGATTGCAAAAAGTTTATCTGTACATTTTTTCTTCCTTTCTTATAATTGTTTTTAATTTTTTTTTTTTTGAGACAGGGTTTCTCTTGTGTAGCTTTGGAGCCTTTCCTGGAACTCACTCTGTAGCCCAGGCTGGCCTCGAACTCATAGAGATCCACCTGCCTCTGCCTCCTGAGTGCTGTGATTAAAGGCATGCACCACCACCGCCTGGCTATAATTATTATTTTTATCATCCTGGGCAAAGAATTTTCTTTTCACAAAAGACTATAAGACCTCAGATTTTACTTAGATACTTGCTAATCCTGCTGGTTGAGAATAAGACCACTATCACAATTTAAAGCTAATTAAATATAGGTTGATGGACTCTCAGGCTAGGTCCATTCTGCAGTTTCCAGGCCATGGCCCAACCTTACATTTTGCAGAAGCTTAAAAAGGCAAAACCCTAGCTGGGCGGTGGTGTTGAACGCCTTTAATCCCAGCACTCGGGAGGCAGAGGCAGGCGGATCTCTGCGAGTTCGAGGCCAGCCTGGGCTACCAAGTGAGTTCCAGGAAAGGCGCAAAGCTACACAGAGAAACCCTGCCTCAAAAAAAACAAAACAAAACAAAAAAAAAGGCAAAATCCATAATTTACTGCATTTCCCAGGTTCAGTCAGGGGCAAGCATACATCCAGATGTATTTCCTGCCTGTGAACTTCCTGCCCACCTGTGATCAAGCACACCCAGTGTAGCTACATCAAACAAATTTGTTCAGGGGAGTGAAATCATGTGGCTTGTTATCTCCCATAACCAATAGCTTCCAGCATTTCAGGAACTATCTGTCCTTGGGCAAGGAGCTTACAGGTTAGAGGCATTTTTGTTTCATTGATCTGTTCGGCACAGTAATTAAAACTTTAAGCATAACCTTGGCTCTCACATACTCATTCTGCTTAATCCACCTACACTGGTATTGAATTTTAAATGTTTTCCCATTTTAACTAGTCCCTTTCTCTTAAGAACTAACTTTACACCCCCTAAGGCCAAAAAACTCTGCATGAACTATTTCCTGAATCTGGAAAAAGATAAAGACTCAGATGAGGAGAGAAAGTGTCCTTGTACATGGTGATAAATTTAATCTGGCCTTGATGGATTAATGATTTATTTCCTTTCATGTGATGGTTAGTGGGGACTTGAGTCTTCAAACAGTATCTGGTTGTTTCTGCTTGCTTAAATACATTATTTATGAACAAGAATCACAATGTGGCTTTTGTTGGATGGAATAATTTTAATAATATACCTGTGTATTCTGAGAATATAGTGAATGCTACACAAATGTTATTCATATCCAAAGACATTAAATTTCTATTATTCTTACAAATAAGCACACATAAATAATTTAACTTTTATGAAAACACTGTTTCTCTTGCAGAAATCCTATTAACTATAAATGGTGTTAAGTGGTTTCTCAGTTGTTGGTTTTCTTTTCTTTTACTTTTATCTGATTATTTAACATAGGCACAGACCTAACATCTTATTTCACTGGATCCTAGGTACACTCTACTCAAGCACGTGACGGATTGACAAAAGAATCAAACACTGAAGTGTGGTCTCTCTAGCATCTGTTATATGGGTAGATATAAACACATGGAAACTTAAAAGCCTAGGTTTAGATGAAGTCAGTAGCATCCGGTCTATTAAAAATAAAGCAAGAAAGATAAGTGATTATCAGCAAGCAGAAATGTTTTTCTCTGCACCTTTTCAAGTACACCCATAAAATCAGCTTATTATCAGTATTAGGGGAGCTGTTAAGAGATGGTCATGATTACATTCTGGCATTTAAAGGCTTTTATCCTCACACGTATAGGACAAATTCAACAAAATAATGAAGCTCAGGGTGAACAGGTAAGATTCAAACTGAATTCAGATGTCATAAACCAGAAAGCCATTTTTTTCTTTTATCTTCAATACATGTTGTCACATTTGTCCATGTCAAAATTATCATCCAGAATAATGTGAGGAAACACATTGCAAGTACCTTGTAAAGCTGAAGTTGTACCACTTATTAACTTTGAATTCAAAATAGAAAATTGCTTCATAAATCTCTCAAGCTGACCAACAGAGCAAATATCTTTACTTTATCATTGCACCATAAATGTATTACTTAATGAGCCAGAAAATGATGGTGAAGCCTTACATTTCCTTTTATATTTTTTTATTTCAATCACTTGAGAAACTTTTAAACAAGTCACTACAATTTCAGCTTAAGTCGAATTTATGTGCTTAATATGATTGAAACTTTGTGTTTCTCAAATGTCTACAATTTTATGAATTCTGTGTATTTCATTTCCCATGGATTGACTGATGTTTTCTTTTTTGGAACTGTCAGATTCTCATTCCCAGAACAACAATGTTTACATTCTTAATCTTATTTAAAAATAATAGAAGAATTGAGTCCCACCCCCTAACTCCAGATGGTACCCCTGCTAACCCAAGGGCCACTCCTGCCCAGGCAATAAGTAGGCTGACCATGGATGCATACTCTCCTTTGCTCCTCTAGATCCAATCCCCTAAGTCTCATTCCCAGCTCTGTAGCAGAAACCCTGCTGCTATCCCCTTTTCTTCTTTGACCCCATCCACAATAGATCACAAAGATCTTCTCCCCCATCTTTCCTTTCCTAGCTCGTCCCATTATTCCAGCCTCCATCCAATACCAGCAGACATACCCTGGGAACACAGCAGCAGAGGAGGCCAGGGAAACAAGTCCATAGAAAATTTCCAACCAGTGAGCACACAGCCACCACCCTCTCTTAAAGCACAGGGATGAAGCAGAAACCCAGTAACAAAGCACTCATCCAACAGAGACAAAAACAGACACCATCGCCCAGACCTATAGTCATCCCAATCCTAGCTGTCTAAATGTCAGCTTAAAAATGCAATCAAGCCGGGAGGTGGTTGTGCACGCCTTTAATCCCAGCACTCGGGAGGCAGAGGCAGGCGGATCTCTGTGACTTTGAGGCCAGCCTGGTCTCCAAAGCGAGTTCCAGGAAAGGCGCAAAGCTACACAGAGAAACCCTGTCTCGAAAACCCTCCCCCCCCCAAAAAAAATGCAGTCAATACCACCTTTGCTGACTCCTCATGGGAGGTCTTACCTTTTTGAAAGAGGAAGTAGGGGGTGGTTAGGAGGGAAGGCTGGAGGGAGCCAGAGGGGGAATGAGAGGGGCATCTGTGGCAGGTGTGTAAAATGAATAAAAAAATTCTTAAAAAAGAAAAAAATGCAATCAAGAATAGCCAGGACAATATGTCTTCACTGAATCCCAACAACCCTACCACAGCAAACTCTCAATATTCCAACATAGCTGAAGTCCAAGAAAAAGACCTAAAAACATCCTATATGAAGATGATCGAGGCCCCTAAAAAGGAAATGAATAAATCCCTTAACAAAATCCAGGAAAACATAAACAAACAGTGCAAGAAAAGGAATAAAACTGTCAAGGCCTGAAGACAGAAGTAGAAACAACGAAGAAAACCCCAAGGGAGGCAATGCTGGAAATGAAAACTTTGGGAAATCAAAGAGGAACTCCAGAGGTAAGTTTTACCAACAGAGTACAAGAAAAGAAAGAAAGAATCTCAGGCCTTGAAGATACGATAGAAAAAAAATAGATAACCTAGGTCAAGGAAAATGTTAAATCTAAAAAAAAAAAAAAAAAAAAAAAAAAATCCTGACACAAAACATGCAGGAAATCTTGGACACGGTGAAAAGATCAAATCTAAGGATGATAGGAAAAGAGGAAGGAGAAGAATCACAGCTCTCTTCTACACCTTCATGTCCACCATCCCAGCTTCATAGTGTGCCCACTTGGGCCATGCTTATACAGCTTCAAGCTCTTCCACCCATTGCCCAGCCTGCCATGCATTTCTGGTAGATACCTCATGAATCCCACACAGAATGACAAAGGATGCAATAGTGAGTATGGCAGCAGTCAAAACTGAGGATGGAGGAGGTAATTCTCTTTTTCTTTTTTTTTAAATAAATATTTTTATTTTACAATTAATTTAATTTTACATATCAGCCACGGATTCCCCTGTTCTTCCTCCTCCCACCCCACCCCCCAGCTTTCCTCCCCAATCCATCCCCCATTCCCACCTCCTCCAAGGCAAGGTCTCCCCTGGGGATTCAGCCCAGCCTGGTAGATTCAGTTGAGGCATGTCCAGTCCCCTCCTCCCTGCACCAAGGCTGAGCAAAGTGTCTCAGCATAAGCCCTGGTTTCCAAACAGCCAGCTCATGCACCCAGGACATGTACCAGTTCCACTGCCTGGGGGCCTCCTAAACAGTTAAAGCTAATCAACTGTCTCACTTAACCAGAGGGCCTGGTCCAGTTCCATGGGGGCTCTTCAGCTATTGGTTCACAGTTCATGGTTTCCTCTTTTTTGGCTATTTGCCTCTGTGTTTTTTACTCTATAGCGATATATCTTTTTTGTATATATACTCCCCTCTCTCTCTCTCTCTCTCTCTCTCTCTCTCTCTCTCTCTCTCTCTTCGCTCGCTCGTTGGACTCCTGGAGCACCACCTGGAGTTTGGCCATGGATCTCTGCATCTGCTTCCATCAGTCACTGGAGGAGAGTTCTATCATGACAATTAGGGTATTAGGCCATCCGATCACCAGAGTAGGTCAACTCAGGCACTCTCTCGACCATTGTCAGTAGTCTATAGTGAATGTATCTTTGTGGATTTCTGGGGACCTCTCTAGCACTCTGCTTCTTCCTATTCCCATGGGGTCTTCATTTATCATGGTGTCTCTTTCCTTGTTCTCCCACTCTGTTCCTGATCCAGCTGGGACCTTCCACTCCCCTAAACTCTCTTTCCCCCAACCCTTGCCCTCTATTACCCCCTCTCCCCAGTTTGCTCATGTAGATCTCATCCATTTCTCTGTCACTGGGTGATCCCTGTGTCTTTCTTAGGGTCCTCTTTACTAGGTAGCTTCCCTGGAGATATGAGGTGCAGTCTGGTTATCCTTTGCTTTACATCTAGTATCCACTTATGAGTGAGTACATACCATGTTTGTCTTTCTGAATCTGGGTTACCTCACTCAGAAATCCTGTACAATAAAACAACCTCTGGAGGTATCACAATCCCTGACTTCAAGTTCTACTATAGAGCTACAGTAATAAAAACAGCTTGGTACTGGAATAAAAACCAACATGTGGACCAATGGAACCAAACTGAAGACCCTGACATTAATCTGCACACCTATGAACATATAATTTTCGACAAAGAAGCCAAAACTGCACAATGGAAAAAAGAAAGTATCTTCAACAAATGGTGCTGGCATAACTGGATGTCAACATGTAGAAGAGTACAAGTAGATCCATATCTGTCAGCGTGCACTAAACATAAGTCCAAGTGGATCAAAGACCTCAAGATAAATTCAATTACTCTAAACCTGAGAGAAGAGAAAGTAGGAAGTAGTCTTGAACGCATTGGCATCAGAGATCATTTCCTAAATATAACACCAGTAGCACAGACACTGAGCAAAACAATTAGTAAATGGGACCTCTTAAAACTGAGAAGCTTTTGTAGGGCAAAGGACACAGTCAACAAGACAAAACGACAGACTACAGAATGGGAAAAGATCTTCACCAACCCCACATCTGACAGAGGGCTGATATCCAGAATATATAAAGAACTCCAGAAATTAGACATCAAAATATCCAACAGTCCAATTTAAAAAATGGGCTATAGAGCTAAACAGAGAGTTCTCAACAGAAGAAGCTCAAATGGCTGAAAGACATTTAAGAAATTGTTCAACATCCTTAACCATCAGGGAAACGCAAATAAAAACAATTCTGAGATACCATCTTACACCCGTCAGAATGATTAAGATCAAGAACACTGAAGATAGCTTATATTGGAGAGGATGTGGTACAAGGGGAACTCTCCTACACTGTTGGTGGGAATGCAAACTTGTATAGCCACTTTGGAAATCAATATGGCACTTTCTTAGAAAATTGGGAATCAATGTCCCTCAAGACACAGCTATACCACTCTTGGGCATATGCCCAAGGAATGCTCAATCATAGCATGAGGAGGCAATTCTTATGACACATTACAATGTCCTTACTTATCTGTAATGATGGAAGGTACTTAAACTATTCCTCAAAAGAATACAAAAGTCTACCCCTCACTTTGTCCTCCCATGGGTCTAACAGTCACCACCTCTTGTGAATCACAAATTATGTCAATCATGTTGTTTAGTGTAACTTACTAGGGAAGATATAATGAATTCAACAAGGAACTAAAAACCAAAAGTTGAATGTAAGTGCTAGTCACCTTTCCCACAGAGCTAAAGTCAGACAAATATTCTTTCATGTTAAAGTTCAAACATATTAACATCCCAGCATCTTCCCTATTCATTTATGTTTATTGCTTCAGGCTCAATCAGAAATATCTTAACAGATGGAGGCTGCTTCCTGGTTTCAGTTCCTATGATGTTTCTTTCTAATGAAATGGGTGTTTTCACTGAATGCTTCAGATATGAAGTAATCCAATTTCATTGTGACCTTGTTTTCTATGGTCTATTAAAGGGTTAATATTAAAAGAGATTAGAATCTTGCATGATCTTCATATAGATTTAAGAAAAACACACTTGCAGACTTGCACTTCATTTCACTTTATTAATGGCAAAACTAGGGAGTTAACACATCTTGTTCAAAGGAGAATTCGAAGAACAAACTAATTTGGAAACCAGGAATACTAAAATAACCTTGCAAATGGAAGCAAAAGTGTTTTTCACAAGTGGGGGAAGTATTGTCTCACTGTGTAAGAATTACTTAGCATGCCTACAGATAAATTTATTTTGCGTTCCTCTCAAATGCTTGCAATTTAAAACATAATAAAATAAAGCAGTTTCCCTTAACTGTGCTGCTGTCACTCTCCAAAGTTGCAGGGAGCCATGCTCAATGGCAGTCTGAAGAGTTTCAATGGAAATTTCCAGAAAATATCACAACTATTTTAATGATTTGATGCATCCATGAGAATCCTGAAACAAATTTTGGATGAAGAGGCACTATTTTAGCTCAAATGCATAAGAAGTCCAGATAATATGACATAGAAGACAATGCTCCTAAACTTACTGTATAATGTCCCACAGGAGACACGCTATAATCTTTGGCTCATTCTAAATTCCCAAGGATCAAGAAGCCAAGTATATGACCGTCATACACAAAGAATTTCTTTCATCCTCTCTTTCTACATGCCCATGATTTTAAACACTTATTCTGGTCCTTTTTTGCTGTCAGGATACTTTCAAATGGTCCTGATGTCTCTCTCTCCTCTTTATTTTCAAGCCTTTTTGCTTCCTGCTTTCTTCTCCAGACACGTTCTTGCAGACTCTCTTGATGCAAGACATAAGAACATAGTCCACACAAAGCATTCACCATCCAAGGAAATTCTGACCAACTCTTCCATTGATGCTTCATTTTCTTTCTTCATCTCCTTAGGACTTGACATATAATTGATTTAAATTGCCTCAGGGTGGCCCATTCATGGTCACTCTATTTCTTTAAGACACATTTGTAAGTATAAAAGTACCATGCAGGCTACTTTGTAGTGGATTTCATTGTTAAGGATATCTTCAATGGCCTTTGCCTCTTCTTCCATACTTACAGCTTAAAGAGGACTCTTGGACATACACCATGCTTGGGATCTTAGCTCCTAAGGGGTCTTTATTTAATCTAGTATCTGATCTCTTTATATATACTTTGCTAGCTGTTTGTTGATTGCTTTATGCTCCAATGAAGTCCTTCACCAGTAATATTTCTAATAGCTTTTCTGAAAACAGCTCTTTTTTCTCATTGTGTAAATAGGTTAGTACTTGATACAGAGATAGGCAGGTGAGCAGACAATGGAAACTGTAAGACCCAATTTACATCCAAATAAAATCACTTCCTTCCATCAAACTAACACAGATCCTTCTCCAATTTCATTCACTTCTCCATGTTCCAATTAAAACTAGACATAATTTTGAAATGTACATGATGACTCCCACTCTTTTCTAAATAAGTTTAAATACATGTGTCTAACTATGGTGTTTAAATCTCCTCTTTAGATATTTTTATTAAAGACTTACACTGAGATTTTCTTCTGTCTCAATCTAAGGTGATTGTATATTTTATTTAATAATCATATAATTTTATCCCTTTATTAATGAGGTTTTTTTTATTTGGAGATAATTAAACTACATCCCAGGCCTTTGAATTATATATAGAACTATAATTAGAACTTGTAAAA
>CABHPQ010156411.1:2429-38663 GCA_902168405.1 Peromyscus aztecus | reverse complement strand
ATTCATTTCACATCTGGTCCTGATAACAGCATGCTTAGTAGATGTTTGCCCTTTACTACTTAAGTATGTGTTTCTGGAGATATGAGATGCTGGGTTCTAATTAAATAGATTCAGATTTCAGATTAAATTTTCTTAGTATGTATTCTGCCCAGTATGCTAGTACCCATAAAAAAAAACCAACAAAAGACTTTGGAATGATAGTTAACAGTTTCAGGAAGAATTAAATTGAGAATGTGATGTTGGTTCTAACACATGTTAAACGTATTGCCACAGGTAATTAGCAGTGCTTTCTTATCTCTATACAAGCATCTCTCCTTCCTAAAGGAACAGAAACAAATTTGGGATCTGATTAATTATCAGTCTCTTGGTTCCAATCCAGTTAGTAGAATAGCACCCTGGGTGTAAAAGTCAAAATATTTATCTCAAAATTAGAATTCTATTTTTAAGAATAAAAGACATGTAACATCTGATTCTCCTACCCCTCACAGGCCTGTTACTTTCCATCTGCTACTGTTCTTAGTATCCTAGGAATAACCTAGCAGGTGTTAAGAGGCCCCACTGTGCAGATGAATACTCTGAAGTACAGGAAAGGAACTATATAACCTTGATTGACACAGTGACCTCCAAACCATCCCTGGAAAGGACATAGATTTCAAGATGGTGGGCAGATTAGCTGCCTTTCACAGGCAGCACAGTGCCCAGAAAATCACTACTTGATCAAATGTCAGACATAGAAATTAAAGCAGAAGTGTGCTCTGTTTAATCACCTTCTCATGCTAAGGAGTGTTGACGTGCTTTATGTATTTGCTTTTGATCAAAATCTACCTGTTGACTTTTTATGGAGATGAATATAAAACACACCAAGGCCTTTACATAACAGGCAGTTTTAGCACAGGAGGTATTAAGACCATCTGGACTAATGAGGGCTGGAGAGATGGCTCAAGAGGTTAAGAATACTAGTTGCTCTCACAGAGGAACCAGGTTTGATTCCCAGTACCCACATGATGGCTGATAGCCATCTGTAACTTCAGTTTCAGGGGACCTGATGTCCCCCTCTAGCCTTCATAGGAACCAGGCAGGCACATGGTACACAGACATACATGCAGACAAAACACCTATACACATAAAATAAAAATAAAAATGCAAAAAAGATTCATCTAATGAATATATTCTTCCATAGGATCCCCCTTTCCATGCAATTTTTTATGAGAAATTTTAAGAATCAGATATTTATGAAATTATCAATGGCCAATTGTCTACTAGGTTCTAAAAAGCGTAGGAGGATTATAGAATTGTATTACTAAAATAAAATTTACCTCATTCTTTAACTTGGTTTTGTTTGAGGCAATATTTGGTATTGGTACAACCTTTGCTCTCTTATATATATACACACATGCTTATATATTTACATTATTTCATATAAATGATTATAGATAAATACATAATATTATAGAAACAAATGCTTATGAATATAATCTCTCACACTGTCATATATAGCATAACTTTCTGCTGTGGATATCGCTCTGTATCAATAAACACTGATTAGCCAGTGACCAGGCAGGAAGTATAGGCGGGACAAGGAGAGAGGAGAATTGAGGGAACAGGAAGAAGGAGGGGGAGACACTGCCAGCCACCGCCAGGACAAGCAGCATGTAAAGATGCCGGTAAGCCACGAGCCACGTGGCAAGGTATATATTTATAGAAATGGGTTAATTTAAGATATAAGAACAGTTAGCAAGAAGCCTGCCACGGCCATACAGTTTATAAGTAATATAAGCGTCTGAGTGATTATTTTATATGTGGGTTGTGGAACTGCGGGGCTTGGTGGGACCTGGAGAGAAGCTCTCCAGCAACACTTCCATAGTGTCTTTGTTTGAATAAACTAAAATGAAGTGACTAAGTTAGGGTTTTTTTTTATATTAACTAGTATAATTCATAAATAGCAAATCCATGCTATATAGTTTAACAGTCACCACAGTAACTTAGGTTGTACTATCTGAGATGAAGAAAGACAAGATCTTTAGTAAAATCAATAATAAATGGAGAAGAGCCCTTACTACATACATGCATGGACACATCTGCACACACACATGCACACACAAACACACCACATGAACATGCACACAGGCACACACCCATATGTGCACATACACACACACACACACACACACACACACACACACACACACACACCATATATTACCCCCCACTGGAGAAGGCTTGATTCAGACACATGTAACATGTAGTCTCACTAAAGTTTATGAGACAGTTCTGATTGCAGCCTCAAGAAATGTGCAGAAGAAAACCGGTTACTTGCTAAGGCTCTTTGTTATTCTACAGTGAACCACCGAGAAAGTATCATCGTTTCAGAAACATGAGCGATGTATCTTTTTTGAAATGTGTTTCAAAGAAGCTTTAGCATTTAAAACTTTATACTGTTCTAGAAGATGTATCCAGGAAATTTTCTATACTATCATTGTAAGAATTTTACAGATGGGGAAAGAGTGCCAGAGATGCTAAGGAACAAGTCAATTGCTAAAAAGTAATGGAGCCGGAAGCTAAGTCTTAGCATAAGTCAATCAAAGTGACTGTTCTAGAGCTAAGCATGATTACTATTATTTAAAACCTGATTATCAAATTAGGTGGCCAGAAATTAGAATTTACACATATATGGAAATGTCACTGTCTTAATCAATATCTCCATAGATAAACCAGAGTGCACTTTCATCTTAGGATAATTTTAGAGAGTTTGAAAGAGGGACTATTTATCAATGGTGGTAAGGTCAGTTACTGGAAGCCAGAACAAAGGATGGTGTAGAAGCTGCCCGATTGCAGTGACCCTAGAAGGAAAGAGCTGTGCTGTTCACCTACCTCCTCTTGGCTGGACTGAGTCAGAAGGTAAGAGAGCGCCTTGATGTGCTGTGTGCCTGTCACCCCGTTTAGGAGCAGAGCAGGGTGCTGAGAGCCTTCAGGAACATATGAAGATGACCAACATGGTCTTGTAGACTGGGATATTCAGGCCGCTGTGTGTGGCTGAATCCTGAATGTTTTTTGAGATCTGTGATTAGGAAGTTGCATCACCAACTGACATTGGCTGACATTTTATTTCTAGCAAAATGGTCTCAGTGAAGGAGTTAGTGTGTTGGCTTACATTATGGGGCAAGTTATGTATGCCGTGAACATGGGCCATTTGAAGAGAACCAAACTAGCCTCCTAGCTCTGCAGATAATGAGAAACCTTCTGGCAAAGGTACTGAAGACTCCATGTCCCTCATTTTGTTTTCCTGCTTTAGCATTTGCTAAAAAGAATCAATCTAATGTTTTTATTTGTGTGCTTTGAGTTGGGCACTGTGCTACAGCACTTTAGATGAGTTTTAGTTCTTAGCAAGATGTTATTCACTTCCTCTTACAGGTGAGACTCAAGTTTAGAAGCATAAGTAATGTGTCTTTACTCTGCTTTCACGGGTAGCCAAAGGCAGAAATAGCAGTTGAGCCTAGATCTGACATTGGAGTCAATGCCCTTCACTGTGCTTAGGCTGCCCAAGAACCATAATTAAGATTTTTCCAGTATTAACACCCAGGAAACAAAGAGGAGTTGTAGAGCAGTTTCCTTGAGTGACAGCCATGACTGTGTTCCTTGCTGCAGGTGACAACTGAGAAATGGTTCCTCAAACAGTAACACCCCAACTCGTAAGAAACCAGGACCATTTATAGGCCTGTCTCAGCCCTGCTAGCCAGGTGGGAAACAAATTAAATTTGTTTCAAAGTGGCTGCTGTCTGTTTCCATGGCTAACCCAGCAGGTTGGAAAGGAGCTAGGGAGAAAGAATTCATGAGCGGGGGGATATACATCTTTGAAAATGTTATTAATTGGTTGAGTAAGACAAAACAGGGAAATAAAATATCTGCTCTTTACTAAGTAAAGGCATCTTCCTCCCTTAGCTCATTAAAAATTAAAAGCACTCTTGGCTTAAGTAGGGCAAATTAGTAATTAAGTGCTACATAATCAACCTGGATAAACATAATGTTGAAGGGAAAGCCAAATTAATCACTCCACTGGTTTGTTTTTGGCCCATTAATGCACCTTTTCCCCATGTCCTTCCTGTGGTGCCAGGATGCGTGTTCTGCTCCTCTACGGCTGGAGGAAGAGTGGGCTGTGACAGCTGGGCTGACAGATGACAGTGGAACAGATCTGGAGAAGGTGTGTGTGCATGTCGGCCTTTATTCAAGCTAGAACCTGTGTTTTAGCCTTTAAAGGGCCATCTTCTGGAGAGCTGGCATGTGACAATAACAGCCTAGGTGGCGGTGAATGAGGTGAAGCCTATTCAGTGGACAACACTTCCCAGGCCAGTGAGGGAAGGGAGTGGTGTGCACAGATACAGTATAGAAAAGACATAATTGAAGTAACAGTGAAGACTGTTCGCTGGTCTCAAACCTGGCCTCTGCCATTTACTGTGGGTGGGTTTCATAATTCCTCATGCTTTACAGCTCTCGTCTGTAAAGATCGTGTGTGTGTGTGTGTGTGTGTGTGTGTGTGTGTGTGTGTGTGTATCCTCATAACTCATAAAGGGTAGACATAGTCATACATATAAAGCAAATCAACTTTAATTGTTCATTCCCTGTTTAAATTATAATAATTACACAGTGGGATAATGGATCATCGAAGGAATGTCCTTTGTCTTAAGGGCAAGAAAGCCCTCCCAATAAGATGACATTTGAACACTACCTTTAGGAAACTTTGTGACCTGGGCCTCTGCATTTCTTCCTTGAGTAGGATGCCAACTGTCTAGGCAGAGAGAGGAGCAGAGGCTTAACCCTGGACAAATCACTCTACACTTTGCTCAGTTTAAGAGTGTTAGTAACAACTGCTAGAGATTCAATCATATAGCATTGTGGTGATTGTCTGCGGGAGGCAGACAGAACTGAGTACCTCATGAGCAGGGTAAGAGGGAATTAAGGTATGTAGAGAGAGAAAGTAGCCCTTGAAGCCACCTTGCTCCATCCTAGGTGACGAAGGCCCATCTGTGGCTTGCTAGCTATGTGAGCAAACTTGGTGAGACACATTATTCAATGCCATTGAGCCTTAGTATTGACAAACCTTATTGAGTTGCTACAAATCTAAGAATGAAAGGCCGTTGAGCATACTGCCCCATACTTAGAAAAGCACTAATATTATTATTCTCTGGGTTAATTCAACCCTCAGAACAACTCATCCAGATAGGTCATATTTGAGTCTACTTTATAGCGGGAAATTAAAACACCAGATTTTGAAACTTCATGGTAGAATGAGGGTTTAAACTCAGGTGGGCTGGCTCCTGACCCACTATTACACACTTCACCCTCCATGCTTTGGAAGATACCAACACATAGATGGTTGTGCCATGTGCTGGAAATACAGCAGATGGCCCTTGGTGATATCTAGGCTCTTCAGTCAGTGATAAGGAAGACATTATTCCTCCTTCCTGTTGGGGAGAATGACAAGGCTGAGCCTAGAGCTGTTGTAAGCCTTTCACAGGTGGGGCAGGTGGGCAGGCAGAGGAGCTGATCATGAGTCACCACCTTGAATGTGGTAGCAGTGTAGCCACTTACACTGATCTTGGTGGTTTCGCTTAGAGCACAAACAAGTTGTTTATTTGAAGATCATTTATATCCATATAGCATTTAAAGAAGATTATAGTAAGGGACTAAACATGCTACTAGAGTAAAGCTCCCAGTAAGAAACTGTCTATAAAGAAACTACTTCAGGTACTCACATCAGGAGACTGCTCATACTCAAAGCCTTCATGTACCAGGCAGGCTGTGTAAACATGGGGAGAAACAGGCTGGAGAAAAATACTGGGGAAGTGTTGCTGAGAGACACTGACACTTGGGTTGTTCCAGCCCTGGACTGGTGAAAGCCGCAGGGGACATCTGTGGGATCTGGCAGTGTGTCTCTGACCTAGACTAAGGGGATTAATTTGATGGAACATCACACAGCCAAGGCAGAACAGGGAAGCATGTCAGGTCACGTGGTGTTTGGTCTTGGTATCAAGGGCATATGCCACTTCTTTCAGGAGATGACATTTTCCCTGGTACCAAATTTTAAGGATCGCCATTTCTTTAAAAACTCACTCAGAAATCAATTTCTCCTTGGGTCTTTTGTAGAAACAGAACTTATTGTCTCCCACCTGGTTGAAAACCCAGACATGATACTGAAACTCGGGTCCACATGTTTGTGGAGGTTCCAGAGCTGTCACCTGGCCTATAGTTTGGTAGACGAATAGCATGCCACTTTACCTGGTCCCTGAATATTCCCTTCCTCGGCCAGTTTTCACACGGAGCTGCATCGCTGGCTCAGGAGCATAAGACCTCAGTACTGAATCTCTTTGTCCGTCTGGTGTGAAAGGAGTGAAGGCCCGCATCAATCAAGAAAGGCAGCAGATGCTGAAGTGTATCAAATGTCAGTAAACAACAAGCCAGCAGGAAGGCCACTGAACTTGGCATCCTTCGAGCAAAAACATGCTACAGCCTTCATGGCTGAATGCTGGGAAGTTTGATAAATTGCAGTAAGTGATATGGTTGTTTTTTTTTTTTTCCAGCTGGACAGCTGCTACTGTTCTATGAAACGTTTTCATTTAGAGACGATATGTTATGCGTTCTAAATGTTTTTAATCTGTACTTTTAAAGAACACATTTAGTGCTCACAGTGTTAGCGGCTTTCAAATATCTCCCCAGTAATTGTGAGGAACCTTTTTATTTTTCTCATCTAGTACCTTCTCTTTTTACTCCACACAGTATAACTCACATAATAAATAGCACTGTAAATAAGAGGACTGACTCTGATATCACACAAAGCTAGACTTCAGTCCCAAGTTCAAATTTCATAACTATGTATTAGGTAAAGCCCTTTGCCTTTCTAAACCTGTTCCCTCACTTTAAAACATAACACCCTAGAGTGTGTGTTTCATGGGGTTGTTGAGAAGATTAAGAGAGTTGATATGTTCAAAATATTTGGCACAGTCACAGTCATGAGTCATCCCTTTCAGGAGGACAAACGGATGCAACATGTACTTGATAACTATTAGCTGCCTATGTTCAGTGTTAGTGCTTTACATGGGTGTGGTGTGGTAGGTTCTCATTGTGATGCTTGGGATCAAACCCAGGACCCTGTGCCAGGCAAATGCTAGACCACAACGTTACTCCTGGCGCCTGGCCCTTGACTTGTCTGCACTCAGAACTTACTTAACCCAGCACTGCTTCACTCACTCTATATTACATATCCCAGGCTCCTTTGTGCCTGCCCTACCTGATAGGAGAAAAGCAAATTACTCAACTTTATACTTTGTACACATGCTGGAATGTTTCTATCCCAATTCCATGTTCTTCCTACTGAAAAAAAGAATCCAAGTACTAGAACATGCCAAGTTCTAATTTAGGTGAAAAGGAAAAGAAAGGGATCACAGCCAGGTTCCCACCACCATGGATATGACAGTTGGGTTAGATGTGAAAGAAATAACCAGAAACCAGAGCACACCACAGCATGATTGGCTTGCTCTCCAGTCATGAACAAAAGTAGAAGAGAGAAGTATGGCCTCCACAGGAAGTGGGCCTTGGGGGGTGGATGGAATGCCCATTTCAGAGCAGCAGTGGAGCAGTATGAAGAGGGTTTGTAGAGGTACCAGTGAGAGTGAAGGGAGGGGCGGACGGACGGACACACAGGAGCTTAGCCTGGGAAGGGCTCCAATGCTGTGGGATGTTCTGTATGGCAAATGTGTTGCTAATAAAACACTGATGGCCAGTGGCTAGGCAGGAAGTATAGGCGGGGCTAACACGGAGAATAAAAAGAACAGGAAGGCAGAGGGAGTCACGGACTGACTGCCAGCCGCCACCAGGACAAGCAGCTTGTAAAGATGCCGGTAAGCCACGAGCCATGTGACAAGGTATAGATTTATAGAAATGGATTGATATAAGATATAAGGACAGTTAGCAAGAAGCCTGCCACGGCCATACAGTTTGTAAGCAATATAAGTCTCTGTGTTTACTTGGTTGGGTCTGAGCGACTGTGGGACTGGCAGATGAAAGAGATTTATCCTGACCATGGGCCAGGCAGGAAAACTCCAGCTACACTCCAAGTCCGCAGTACTGGAGAGAACACTGGGTCTGGAAGGAGCACAGCCGCCCGGCATTGGAACTGTGAGAGCAGCCGCATGTTGACGTACACGAACCGAAAAGTTGTGTACTGGTTATCTCTCCCTTTCCCCCAGAATCAACAAGGTGAAGTGTAAATTAATCCAGCCTACGAATAAACAACAACCAAATCTCCAATTTCAGGGGAGTCCTGCAATAGAGGGGGGGCACTTATTTAAATGCTCCCAGAAAACTCTGTTAGTGTAGAAAACTAAACTAGAGCCCATCTGTGGACAAGGTACTGTAAAGCAACACACATTAAGATTTGAGCATGGAGAAGGAACCTTCTGAGACCTCACTGAAGGACAGAGGTGCAGAGCCCACCTTAGTTCAGCACACAGCCCACCCCATGTCCTCCATGTTTCTTCATGGCCAGCTGGCACCTTGGTCTAGAGGAGCCTGTGTTTAGAACAGAGCTGAGGGTGTTGAAAGTCTTCCCACTGTGGCCAGGTCGGTTTTACCTACTTGACCCACCAGTGAGCTAACCACTGCACATGCTAGAGAAGAACCTGACAGGCAGTCTGAGCTGGAGATTTAAGTACGCCGTTTATGTCCTAGCAAGTGTCAGGCCTTCTTCTTTGAGTTTCCAACTCACTGCAGTAGAGTGGGGAGCTGGGACTCCT
Organism: Peromyscus aztecus; assembly: GCA_902168405.1. Classification (NCBI taxonomy): domain Eukaryota; kingdom Metazoa; phylum Chordata; class Mammalia; order Rodentia; family Cricetidae; genus Peromyscus; species Peromyscus aztecus. The sequence continues at coordinate 29,877 of CABHPQ010156411.1, read as the reverse complement.
GTATTCCAGGGGATCCTAAAACTGATCGCGGAGGAGATTCATTCCATATGTATAGCTGATAACTCTACTCTTGATTATTGACTGGTTTAATCCTCGGAGCCGCCCCCTGAAGGTCCAGTGTTATTGGCATCTTGCCCACAATGACAAACTGCAAACACAGTCTTTCATCTGGGTCACAGTCAGGAAGCAGTGAAGCTCAGGTAAGAATGAATGCAGATGGCCTCACTAGAGTTGGCTCACCGTGAAGTGCACTTCGGTAAATTTTTCCCTGGGAACACTGAGCACACGTTGACCTCATTGAACTATGTATGAGCTTCCAAATAAAGTTCCAGCGTTAGTCAATCCTATCTAGTCTTTAGAGCTGGATAAACGTATAATGTGCCAAACTGGAGATGGAACTCGGCAGGTATGGCCTGGAACAGGCTAAGAAGGGCACCACTTATGACTACTTACAGAGCACCAACCATTTAGAAGAGCGGTGCTACTGTGGATGGATGCAGCCGCCTTCTCAGTTCACACCAGCACCAGCCCCCAGCTCTCCTTGTGATTCTCGTTCTGATTTTTCAGAGAGGCCCCCATCTTTAGTATCTGCCAGTCACTGGGTGACTCTGGTTGTGACCTGGACCAAGAAGTCCTCCTCTCTGGGTCTCCATTTCCTCATCTTTACAATGAAGGGAGCAGGTTCAGGTTTTCAAACATATCAAGCAATGGGACCTCTGCAAAACCAACATACAAGGCAGAGAAAATGTACCACACATCTCCCACTCACCCATCACTGCTTTTCTTCCTCAGTGCAGACAGCCCTGGAGGGTCCCTAATGAATATGAGGGCTGCGCTATATTTTTTCAAAGGTACCTAAATATAAAATGATAAAATAATTCCAACATAGCCTAGCTATTAAGAAAGGAATACTGGAGAATTATCACTCTGGGGCTGTGTGCCTTCTCAGCTGGCAAATAGTCTCTCAGGTGGGGAGGTGCATCAGTTTATTCTGACAGTGTCTGGTGACTTGTGACATACTGTCTGTCAACCCTCACAGGTAGAATTCTTCCCAGGATGCTCTTGGAGACTGACCTTTATCTGGAACTCTGACCTCTGGCTTCACCGGCAGAGGAGACATCCTCTTCTGGGAAGAGCCATGGAACTAGTCCTCCCTTCCTTACCCCCTGCCCCAGCCTTTGCTATTTGTTAGGAGGGAGGTTGTTTCAACTCTGTGGCCTTAACAATGTCAGTTTAATTCCTTCTTAGCACTTAAAGCTTTGAGATAACTGCACCCCACCGCCCTATGCTGGAACATCATTTAAGGTTTAATCCTATCCATGGCATTAGATTGATAGAGTCAGTGGTAGATGCTCCATTTCCTTCATTTTTGTCCTTGATAAAGACCCTTTGTGTAAATGCCCCAAGAGTAAGAATTTTGCTTAAGTCATTTCCCTATCTCCAGTGTCTAACACAGCCAGACACAGAGATGCTGTTTGGGAAATCTTTTCCATTCATTAAGCAAGCACCACCTAGGTATTTGGATAAACAAAATCCTTGTCACATCTACAATTGAGTGGATAAGATGGCGAAACAGTAAATGTAAATATATATTATGGCTCAGGTCAAGAGTTATAAAGGAAAAGAACAGGTTTAATGGAAGAGCTAATTAGAATGACTGATAGCTGAATGAAGACAAATGACTTTGAGTCTTGACTCTGAACCTGTCTCATCCCATCTCTAGAAATAATAATCATTACTATTATGTTCATTGTCACAACTGCTACTCCTGTTTCTTATGTGTACAACACATTCTAAATTTTATGTAACTACCTTCACAGTGATTATATAAATTTCAAAACCTAACCTTGCCTGTTAGGCCTCCTTATTCCAAGTGAAACAAACAAGGCCCAGGGAACAGACTTAAGTTATCCATGACGAAAGAACTAGTAAGTGTCATAGATGATGCTTGAATCAAAGCTGGTCAGGCAGCCCTCTCTTCTCAGAAAAGGGGACATCTCCTGAACTCCTAAGTGGCCGCTGCAGATCCAACCTGGATCCCAGTGTGAGAAGTCCTAAATCATACTATATGATAAGAGCCTCATTCCATTAGGTTAAAGGACTAAACAAAAACAACCACAACCAAAACCAACTTGCTGGAGAGTATGTAGGAAAAGGAGGAAAATAATTTTGCATTGGCCATCTGGTGGTAGCCTTCTAGCAGTTATAAGCCATCACCATGGCAATAGGAGATAATTAATGTTGGGTGTTGAGTCACTTTAAAAAGCTACATCAACAGAATACCAAGCTGATGCTGTAAGCCTCTCTGCCACAGCTGGTTTGATCATGCTCGAGGCATGTTAGAGAGACCCATCTTTGAGGGTGGGACAGACTTGAACTTGGCATTGAAGACTTAGTCTGAGCCTTAGCTGTGCCCTGTGAGCTCTGTTGCCTTAAGAAAATCAGCTGATAAACATGAGAGGTAGTCATATTAAGTCAGTATTACTGTAATAGCTTTCTGGAAGTCCATTCAAAACTCTGTGAAATAAAGAAGTGATGTTTTCTAAGCATTGCAGGAGGTTTAATGTAATGAGGGATAAGGATGTGCTTAGTAAACTGTAATGCTGTTGTTGTTAACATTATCCAGCCAGGTCTGGAAGAACCCACATTGGAGTCAAGTAGACCAGGCTGTTCTCTGCGATTCATCTTAGCAAAAAGGCCAGAGCCTTTCCCAGCAACATTTCCTATTAGAAATCTGCAAAATGCTCTGTCTGTTTTACACAATTTAGGCCTTATTTGTCCTTTCTGCACTTCAGTTTGCCCCATGGAAAATGGAGATGACACCAGCACTCTCTTAGGAAGGTGGGAGGTGAGGCTTCAATGAGCCCAGGAAGGGCACTGAAAGGCTGGCTGCACTGGCAGCCTGCCATAGGTGTTAACAGCAGTGATGGCCAAGGAGAGGGAAAGGAAGACCACTTGATGACATGTGTATGTCAAATTCAGCAGCTGGGGGGGTGGGGGAAGGCACTGATGGGGACATTCACAGTCACCAGATGCTTTAGCTCCTGTTAGAGTGCCCAGATCGTTCACATGCCCTTTTACTGTCCTCAGAATGTCTGTTTGTCAGGCCCCATGTGTAGGCCCACCCTTAGGGAACTAAAAAAAAAATAAAAAGGCAATTTCTTTACAGCTGATATTTTCCCGGTGTGCTCCGATATATAGGAAAAGATAACACTGGCAAGCATCAGTACAGGAAATACTCCAGGTAGCTAAGTACCTTCTTAGCAACATTCCAAGACTTAAATAAATAAACATGCTGTGAGTCTCCTGGATTGGGCAGGCATGCAGATATAACAGTGCCCAAATTTTCTTAACCAGAGGATTGGCTTTTTTGCCAATATTTTCTAAGGACAAAACAGTGGTAGATGCTGTGTAAACCTGTGGTTAAGGTTCTCAGGCATGGCAATCGGTACCATAAAAGGGACCTGCAGATTCCCACCAATCCTCCCATCAACTTAGGTGTCCATTCAAATAAAAGAACAGCAAGTCTGTCTTGGCAGTGACTATGTGCTGAATGGTAGAGAAACAATCACAGGCCAGCCTGGGATAATCCCCACACCTCGGAGTTCTTATGAGCATGCTGGGAGGAGAGAGAAACGGTGCCAGGCAAATTCCAGCATAGAAAGAGAGCACTGAGAGCCGTATGCCTGCAAAGGGGCTTCTTACTCTATTTCCTGGGTCAAGGGAAGCATCCAGGACCACTCATTTCTAAACTGAGATGCAAGGAAAGAGTCACAGCTGTTTGATGTGTAGTCTACAACCCACTTGCACATGGGCACATTTGTGGCCTTATTGCAACCTTCCCACATAGATTCCATGGTGGGGTAAAAATGAGGTGGTGAGGACCACTCAGAGCCCAGAGCACAGGTCAGGAAGACACTGTGTAAGGTATTTTATGAATCTAATGCACTTAATCTTTTTAGCAGTGACTAGAACTCTCAGTTTACAAAGGAGAAGTTGAGGTTTAAAAAGTTGTGTCTTTCCTAAAGCCACCACCTGTAACTAGTCCAAACCAGGGCTTCAACTCAGGTGCCCCAGGTTGCAAAGCTGCTTCCCATCATGCCTTGGTTCCCCAGGGACATGGCTGGTTCATGGAGGTTTCAACAAGCTGAGAAAGGTGGAAAAGCAAGACAGTGGCAGAGGTTCTTCCTTCTTTGTTTGTTTGTTTTTAATGTTGTTTTGGTGTTTGTTTGGTTGTTTTTTTTCAGACACAGTTTCCCTGTGTAGCCTTGGCTGTCCTAGAACTTACTCAGAGATCTACCTGCCTCTGCCTTCCAAGTGCTGGGATTAAAGGCATGTGCCATCACATTTAATTTAGGATTCCTCCTCAAATTGTTTTTTTTTTTCTTAAATAATTTGTTAGCCTAAAAAGCCATGCTTGATATCGATAATCCTGTGTAGTTTTGCTATTTTGTTTTATTTAGTCAGATAATATGCTTTAGCTTCTTGGCAAACTAAAAAAAATCACTATGTCAGTCGCATACATTTTCATAAGTCATTTGGAAGTTTTATCATCCATGGGTTCTGAAATTTTTGGGAATACTGTGTAATATAATTTTATAGTCTATGTCTAAACCTAGGATGGGTGAGTGTCTTAGTTAGGGTTTCTATTGCTGTGAACAGACACCATGACCATGGCAACTCTTATAAAGGAAAACATTAATCACGGTGGCTTGCTTACAGTTCAGAGGTTTAATCCATTATCGTCATGAAGCAAGGCAGCGTGCAGACAGACATGATGCTGGAAAAGGAGCTGAGAGTTCTTACATCTTGACTCACGGGCAACAGGGAGTGAGTGGTCTGTCTCAGTGGCATGGCTTGAGCATAGATGAGACCTCAAATCCCACCTCCACAGTGACACACTTCCTCCAACAAAGCCATACCTCCTAATAGTGCCACCCCCATTGGGGCCATTTTCTTTCAAACCACCACAGTAAGGAATGGGAACCAGCACATGGCTTTGAAATCTGCTGGATCCATCCTGGGTCAGTTATTAAACTCCTTGTACTGGTCTTAAGAAGCAGACATGGTGGTGCAACATGAAAAACTGACATCAGCCCGAATGTGTGAAGAGCACTGCGGGCTCTCGGGGGTGCTTTCCAACACTGTGCAGACATCATATTCTTTGCTAGTCATTTCTTTCCCGATGTGTTTTCTTAGATGTATGATAGAAAAATATAAGTAGCTGGAATCAAACCTGAGTTTTTATGAGTATCTTTGCTCAAGGTGAGAATGTTTAAAAGACAAGGATGCTTTTATTCGGAGTTTAGAAAGATAGCCCTTTACTCATACATTCAGGTAATACCTAGGTATGGAAACGATTGTGAAAATGGTATATAAATTACCAAAGTTTTGTGAAATAATAAGATAATGTATGTGAAAGTACCCCCTTGCATAGGAAGCCCCAGTAAATGCTTCCTTCCGTCCTGATTCACATGGCAAGCAGGTGGCAGAGCCCAGGCCTAAAACCTCATGGCTTCCAACAATCACCCCAGTGCTCCTTCAAGGGTCCCCTGTACTTGAGTGCCTCCTGTCTGCTTACCTCCCATCTGCCAAGTGCACCGAGTGCAGGTCCTTAGAAGTGACCAAGGACTCACAAACAAACAAAACATTCTGAGGAATGCCAATAATGCACAGCATATCCATGAGAGGGTGCCTAGTATTAGCATTTGGAAAACAGTTATCAGGACTGGAAGGGCCCTTTAAGAGTCTCCCTTATAGAAAGCAAGTTGACACCCAGCAAGGGCAAGAACTTGACAGGCAGCAAGCTCATCACTGGTCAGACCAGGGTAAGAAATCATATAAGACATGCAGATGTAGAACCCTACATAGTCACCTGTTTCTTCCTGACTGTCCATGGAAATTGCATGGAAATACCACAAAAGCCCTTATACCATGAAAAATATAAAGACATTGAAGGTTGTGCTTTACACTATGGGGAAGAAAATGTTGCAAATGAGCACTGTGGAAGGTGGTCCAGGTTACATTCTCTTGTCTGTTTTAATTAGGGTAAAATGCGCATGGCATAACATTCAACATCTTAACCCTTTTTCATGCTCCTCTTTCATGGAGCAGATATCATTCACATTGCTGTGCAAGTGTTAGCACCATCTGTTTCCAGAACTTTCTTTCACCGTGTGGACTTAATTCTAGACCATTAAACAGGAGTTTTGTGTAGCCCCTTCCACATCCCCTGGCCAGCACCTCACTACTTTCCACAGCCCTGGTCACCTTGTGTCCGCAGCATTAAATAGCACTTGCCTTTTGGCAACTGGTTTATGTCTAGCATGACAATGTGCTCTGGGTCCATCTATGTTGTGGCATAGGTCAGAATTTCTTCCTTCCTCCTCTCTTCATCTCTGCTCCGCCATTATGACTGTCACCGCAGTGAAGATGTGAGCGAGCTTCTCATCTTAGCCCTTCCTTCCAGTGGCAGAAAGAAATAGCCTGGTTGTCAAAGTAAGCAGCAGTGGAACATGGTATCTGAGAACTCAGACTCTCCTTCTCCCCTCATAGATGACAAACAGACAGTGAAAAGGAGTGGGAACCACACCCCACCTCCCACCCCCCATTTTCCTTTAGCTGCTGCCACAAGCCTCCAGTCAGCCGTAGGGAAGTTTAGGGTTGTAGATTTAAAAGGTGAGGTGTTAAATTAGGCAGCCTTAGGACTAGTTCCACCTCCAGAATTCTATGTGATCTTGGACAGTGTGGCAATTCTCTGAGGGACAGAGTAAAGTAAAACCTTCACTTAAAAAATTTCCCCTTTTTCTTTCTGAGTTGTTGACAATTTTTCAGTACCTATCTGATTTGAACATAGTTTCCTAAAATAAACAGTATTGTATGTTTTGACTGGGTTGTTCTGAAGCAGGAGGTGATGTATGACATTCAGCTCACTCAGATGTCTTGTTCCTGCCTGAGACTTACTAAGCAACCTCATAGAGGGTAACAGAATGTACCAGCTTACTGAGGGGGTTCTGCAGGCCAGGGATACTTTCTTTTCTATAAAAAACACTGAGTAGAGCTAGATGTGTTATCATGCAGAAGTGCAGATGGATCAGCATGAATCAAGATCTGCCTTGGATACAGAAGGAGTTCGAGGCTAGCCTGGACTGCAAAATGAATCCTTGTGTCAAAAAAAAAAAAAATGTGTGGGTGTGTGGGAGGGAGACAAAGACAAACAACAAACAAATAAAAAAATTGATTATTGATTAGAGGTGTTTTCCACATTTGGCTCTCCCTTGTTTATCTCCCTGGCTATTCAGAACAACCTTCTCCCACAGTCTCCATCCTTGATTACTGGCTAGCATTATGCCCAAGATACTACAGATTCATTCATTCATCTCTCTCCCTCTCCTTCTCCTCTCTCCCTCCTCTCTCTCTCTTTCCCTCTGTATTTGGCTGCTTACACATCCCCCCACCTCTTCCAATCCTCCATGCCCCTCCAGTTCCGCCCACTGCCCCATGATACAGGTACCATTCATTCACCTTAGCTGTGATAAAGAAGGAAGCCTGGACGCAGAAATCCTCCATGGTTCCTGTGAAGTTGGGCATCTCTTTAAGGCTGGCTGCTTGAGAACCCTTTCTCCCTGCTTCAGTGCCTCCCCTCTCCTTTCTTTTGATAAACAGGACAGCTATCCCCAAAGGGATGCATCCATTACCTTTCTCCAGAGCTGAGTTCGTTTTCACTGCATGTTTCTGTTTAAACAGAACGCCTTTTAAAAGGGCTGAGCATACATTGAGCGTGTGTGCTTAATTTTTAATATGTGTGTGCCCACAGCCAAGAGAACAGAGAAGCCTTAAAGAATAATGAAGCTGGATTGTGTACGTTGTATGTTTTATGTGGCACTGATTTCTAAATATACTCTTAACAGCCAGGTATTATTTAATGCATCCCCATTAATCAAGCTGCCAAATCTAAATGAAAACCATGCTTGAATATATTTAATAAGATTATGGCTTTGAGTTGAGTATTAAACTAATATTGGCTGCATTTATTTCCCTTCCAGTCAGGCCTCCTTCACTCTCTTGCATTTTTATTCTGGAAGCTACTTCTTTTTACCATGAAGATAGTGTTGATTACAAAGAGACTCATACTTCAAACTTTTTGTGTGAGTTTCAGCTGAGTGCATTAATTAATGTTACTGTTTTAGAAAAAGAAAACAGATTTTTTTTTCAACTGAAAAAAGAAATGTCATTTCTTCTTGGGGTAAGCCTTTTAATGAGGGAGGAAATTAATAATTGCCTTAGAAAAATGAGTTGTTTCTACCTTCTGTAATACGGTGTCTGCCTCTTCAGCAATTGTTGCTCTTGGTGTCTCCTACTAAATGTGTTACTTTTTCTTTTGATGCTTGAAGTGCCTATTGATTTTGCAATAGCGACACCCAGTGGCAGTCCTGAATATTGCCAAGGATGCTAAAATGCTCTGACTTTCTAAAGCACTCCCTTTTTTTGTCTCATGGGATAAAAAATGTCTAGTTCCTTAAGGTTGAAAGAATAAGGATGCAAATCGAGTCTGGACAAGACAGAAGGCTACCTCTGTCTATCAGGCTTCTCATTTGTGGACAAAGAAGGGAAGTAAAGCAGGAGAAGGCAGATGTTGGGGTCACACTTACAGCAGATTTTCGAATTTGTTAGTGAAATGCCATTGTATACCCCTGCCATGTATAATTGTACCTCTTGTGTGGTACACACAAAATGTGTGGATTGCCCTGGCCTTTGCTGCAGGCATTTCCTGCAGTCTGCAGAGAAATGACTATTTGCTGGTGTTGCAGCCTTCTGCAACTGTGGTGGTTTTTTTGCTTCTTGTATCCCCATTTCTTCCTCCTCCTTTCATTTAATTCCATTTATTCTTATTTGCCCTGACAGAATTGTGTTTGGGACTTTTAACCAATTTGTTCTCTCCACTAGCGTGTTTTCATCTGATCTAGTTTCTGAGCTCCATGTTTACATGTCTTAAAACTTTTAAATGTTTGATTAAAAAGTCATAAATGCCTATTACGAACATATTAAAAGTTTCTGACTATATAAACACTAAAAAAAATCCCTATAAAACCTTCATCAGTGCCTACTTTAAATTTAAAATGGGGAGTACATATTTAACATTGTTCATTGTAGAATTTTAAACTTTGTTTTAAAAACAAAAAGGGTATTTAATATGCAGCCACATATAATTCATAAACTCAGAAAGCACAAATCCACTGTATCTGTGCATACAGTGCTGGAACACACAACTACTTTTGATGTTGTCTGTATGCCACTTTATATGAAACAACCCATTTAATCTCCATAGCATGGGTCAGGAACTATTATTATTGTTGTTCCACACATGTTTGATGAAGTGCTTTTGCATTATAAAAGAACAGTGTCAACAAGCTGGGCCATAAAATTGATGGGTGATAGGCAACAAGAGTCATCAACAGTTCGTTGAGTGTTTTGAAGTCAATGTCACTGTCTTTGGCTCACTAGTCGGCTGTGCTTGAAGCTGGTATATCTCGGGTACCTTCTGGTACCTGCCCCCTTTGCTCTGAATGTCTTCAGCTACCAGGCTTACATTCCAGAACCCAAGAAGCAAGCAATATTGACAAATGGGGAGAGAACGTTAAGCAATGTCAAGAACAAAGGCAGGCTAGGGAGACAGGATGTCAATGGCTAACCATGGTGGCAGAAGCATCCTAAAGAAGGATGCTTGGCAGGAGCCCTGTGGCAGAGAAGACAAAGGTCCTGTGGTGACAGTAAGTTGAATGAGTTTAAGGAAACACACACACACACACACACACACACACACACACACACACACACCCCTAGGGAGACTGGGGCATGCTAGAGTAAGGGAACTCTATGCTCTCTTCTCTCTCCTCTTAGCCCTCTGACACTGTTTTATGTCTCAGACCCTGGCTTCACTGAAATGAAATACATGATTTAGAATGGTAGAATCCTGTGGTATCATCTAGTGGGGGAATGCTGGGGAAAGCATCCAGGCAAGTGCATTGGCCTAAGGAATTGCCCTCAGTACACACTGGCTCTTACAATATGAGTTGAGAGTAAGGTGAACATGAGGTATAGTGAAGTCCCAGCAGACTCCCGCATGCTGAGCACCTGATAGCACAGGTGGGCCTTGGATAACATTTGTCTCCCAGACACGGTTTGTCGGTCTGCCTCTCTGGACTGGAAGCTGACGACTCTTCAGTTACCTTTCTTTCTGGCATCTCTTCATTCAGTATACACTTCTTAAGTTCCATTCATGTGCAGTCATCGGGCCTATTCTGTTCAGAGTCACTCCTGGACTGGACAGACACAGTCATTTTTTTACCCCCAGGTTTTTGCCAGCATTGCAGAGGAGAAATACCATGGGATAGGTAACTCTAACAGGGTGCTAAACCTATTTTTAAAAACAGAGTTTAAAAAGAACAACAGGTGACCATGTATATGTGTACTCAGGGGCTAAGGTAGAGGAGTAGGGGTTCAGACTTTTAAACCTCAGAAACAGAAGATGCATGAACCCAAAGACAAGTCCAATTGTGTATCAGATACAAATGTAAATAAATAAATGGGTTGTTTTCCCCACTTATATAGCACAGAGGCAGCTAATATGGTAGAGATAAACATGAATCCAAAGAAGCTCTGCTAATTCAGTCTGAGAAACTGCTTTCTCCAGCCTTGCCCATCATTTTCCCCTAGGCAGATTTCTAAGGAGACCCATATTCTTTTATAACAGCTGCTTGCCAAGTAAATATTGCAGTGGTGTGTTGGGAGAGCATAGCAAATACTGATAGTATTCCAGGGATGGCTGTCACTGGATCTGGATATACCCAAAGCCAAATGGCCATTGGCTCTGTTTGTCCTTCAGTGCTTAAGTAGGAACTACAGGACGAACAAGTAAAACCATGTCACAATGTCAAGGTGGCACACAGATGAGGAAGAGGATGTCACAATGTCATGGTGGCACACAGATGAGGAAGAGGATGTCACTGTGGTGTGGATAAGAGACAGAGAGCAAAATTAGGAAGGAATGTCCCAGGTTCTAGTCTTTGTTCGACTATGAACTTGAAGTGTGATATGAACCATACATCAATCCTGTACATGTCTGGTAGAGCCTTGCCAGGCATTGTCCAAGATTCCTGCCAGCTCTGGAATTCTCATTCTCCCTGGATGAGTGACACTGGGCCCAGAGAGCTTTAAAAATGCTCTCCTAACTTACTATCCTCTTGGGAGTAAGTTCTCAGAGGGACTATGCTCCTGATGTCCACTTCCTTTACTCATGTCTCTCAGAAGAGGCCATGGGCTATCCTGCTCTGTCAGTCCCTGCTCCGTTCCACTGAGGCAGAATCTCTCATTGAATGTAGAGCAAGCCTGTCAGACAGGGAGCCTCAGTGATCTTCCTGTCTCAAGCCTCTGTGCCCTGCTTTCTAGGTGGGTGCTGGGGTCTGAACTCAGGTCCTCATGCTTCTGCAGCAAGCATTCTTGTCCACCGCACCGTCCTCGAGGCCTTCGTCTAGTTTCCTAAGCACTGTGCCTCTGGTTCCTTCAGCTCTGATATGTGGGTGAACACTGGTTCTGCCAAAGACAGTTGTCTGTGAAGATCAATGGTTAGCCATGTAAAGCAGTTAGGGAAATACCTGGGGCTTCATAAATGCAAACAGGGCTATTGTTTGTCAAGTCCCTGCAACCCCCTTCCGCCCTTCTTCACACACCTCCCGCCCAGTTCTTGGCTAGGGCAGCTAGGGCACAAAGGACACATCCCTGTCCTGGAGCTCAGCCCAGAGCCATTTACTAGGAGCTTCCTGAATGACAGTCCCTAGGCCAAGGTCACCTCATAGAATCCCCAGTACAGTCCAAGCCAGTGTTCTTCGCATGGCACCCTGGAGGAAACTGCATCCCAGAGCAGTGAAGGGATATTCCAGCGTCCTCCTCAGTGCACGGCCAAGTCAGAAGAACCGTTTTCCTTTTGCCCGTTCTTCTCCCTCTGTGTCGTCAGCCTCCCCCTCAAAGCTGCCACCGCAGAGTTCCGGAAGAAGGGAGAGCGTGATGGAGCCATGATGGAGCCATGATGGTGGGAAGACGTTTCCCCCCTCTGTCTGTCTACTACCAGCTCTCCAAGAGCCCCACAGTCAGCCTAGCTCCCAGAAATCATTGCTCAACCCATCTGACAAGGATCTGTCTTTAAAAGCAAGGAGGCAGGGAAAAATAATTCATACTAAAAACAAACTCTGTCATGAGTCATTTGACTTTGCTTTCCCCTGAACACATAGTTTATGTCTTGGGGAGCTAAGGCTACAGGAATGTCTGATGTGGTTTAGGCTTGTAGGAGCCATTCTTTAAGGCACTCACATCCAGTATGTGCCCATGGGACCCCAAGATTTAAATCAAGTGTATGCTTACAAGGCCCAGAAATTTGTTATTTTGTTGTAGTTTTGAAATGTGATTGTGTATGTATTTTCCCAAGGTGACAAAAATTGATTTGGTCCTTGGTTCAGAAGTTTTCAGGCTATTAGCTAGTCTGTACAGTACTTCTTCTGAGGGAGAATGTGCACAAGACAGAAGTGTGCTGCACACACGTGTTCAGATATGTGCACATCTCTGCAGAGAGAATGCAGAGAAGTGCATTTACCTCCCTGGGGAAGAGGAAGCCCCGGCCAGAGTCTGGAGATTTCTCCATCCTTGGGGAACACAGGGCTAGCTTTCCTTTCTTTAGAAAACTGAAAAATGTCAGAAATGCTCTCACAGTGTAAAACACAAGCAGCACAGATACAGAGTAAAGGGTAGATGACGCCAGCTCTCCTCACCCACAAGGTCATCACTATTGCACATTTCCTGTGTCTTCCTGTTTTAATGTACTCATATGCACACAAGATCACACAGTAGAGAGAACTCCACTTCTTCATTAATGAGATGTTTTGAATGCACTGCTATATATAGATCTGCCCCATGTCCCTTACACATTGATAGTCATTCTGTAATCACAATTTGAAATGTAATATAGCCATATTCTATTGATAGCTACATGGGCAGTCCCTCCTCTTTAGTGGAAGTGGTGGTGCAGGGATCTTCAGTGTTATGTTCTTAAATACAAGTATGAGGATTGCTCTGTGATATATACAGAAAAGTAGAGTTTATAGTGGAATGAGTTATACATTTAAAATTGTGCTCACTGACTGTGGTCCCAGTCCTCTAGAAAGGCTGTCCTCGTTTGTATCTCTGCCAACATGTGGCATTATTAGTTACTTAACATTCTTGCCAAAATTGGGGGCAGAAACATCTGCTGTTCTCTTCCTTTGCCCATCCCTGGTTAGTAACAAGAACACTACCTTCACTTCTTCAGGTCCATTGATATCTTTTCTGCATTTTCCTCTGCTTTGCTTTTCCCTGGATCTCAAGGAAGTCCTTGCCTTTCATAAATACGATAGCCTTTCTTCCTTTCTTAGGCTCTACTCCTTGCCGTCTACTTTGCCTGAAATGTTCCGTGCCGGTCTTCATACACTCCCACGTTTGAATCCAGCCCTTTATATGGATTTTCTGGAAAGCTTTTCCCTGCACTCCTTCTGTCAATTTGGTGATAATGTTCCCCTCCTTCAATGCCGGAGCAGAACACATCGGCTTTCAAGTTGGCCACTATGGATATTCTTTGCAATTTTGTCATGAATTATGGGACAGTTCTAAAAGATTCCTAGCACATGGGGAATAACAATGGCTAGGTAGTCCATGCATCTAAATCCCATGGCCTTCAGTGACTTTACTTTGCTGCTCTTAGCCTTATTTCTCTCTTTAAAATGGGAGTCATCCCTAATTCAAATTATTGTTGTCAAATTGGCCATCACACATTTTCATTTTTGTCATTATTGTCTAAAGGCTTCTCCAGTCTGTTTTTAAATGTAGGCAGTCACTGAAAACCTGAAGATTTTGTAGGCAAATTTCAGAGGTACTGTGTGCTTTAAGAGTCTGAGGCAATTTCCTAATGATGCATCTCAGTGGGCCTAGGTCTAAAGGAAACAAAACACCTACACCATTGCTCAATGCTGGAAAATTCTCTAGGGTGGCCCACCTCTTTTGGAGGGAAGGAGTCAAGGCTCTAAGGGACTGCTCCCGTCTGCCTGGGTGGGCAGTTCCTCCTTCTAAGGCTTTCAGAATGCCTGGACTCACAAGGTCTCCTGCTTTGGCGGATTTGCTTCCCCCTGCTCTTGAAGACACTCACCTTCCCTTACCCAGTCAGTGTCCTTCTCTTCTCAAGGCCAGGAAGCACCAGAGGCGAAGAGCCCACCTCTTGTGCCAGACTTCCTGGATTCAGTACTGTCATTTGTGAGGCCTGCTTTAAGTGTCCTAATTCCTCCCTCTTTGTCTATAAAATGAGCATGCTGATATGACCTTCATAATGAGGATTGAACAAAGGCCAGCATTTACAAAGTATGTGTCAGAAGGGTCCCTGAGATATAGCACATGGCCTCTGCATCCCAGCTCCTTCTTTCACAGCAATTGATACAGGGTGCAATATAGTGGTATTTTATTTGTGCTGAAATGTGATTTTATTTGTATGTTCATAAATAAAGTTGCCTAGGGGTCAGAGCTATTAGCAAGCCATAGCGAGAGCCGGGCGTGGTGGTGCATGCCTTTAATCCCAGCACTTGGCAGGCAGAGCTAGGTAGATCTCTATGTGTTCAAGGATACAGCCGGCATTGGAGACACACGCTCCAATGTGTGTCCGGAGGTCTGTACAGACAGGCAGTGACGAGGCAGTCACATAGTTGGGTTTACGACCAATGAGAAGGCAGAACAGAACTCTAAAGACGAACGCACAGGAAGTAGCTCCTTTTTAGAGAGGTCTCTTGGCGGAAGAGGCTAGCCAGCAGCACGCGGGTAAGGCTCTTAGCTCTGACCTCTTGGGCTTTTATCTTTACATTGGCTCTGTGTTTCTTATTTAATAAGACGGTTCGTTACATCTACCGTGCAGCATGCTTATTCCAAACTCAGCTGCTTCTTTGGAAAGCACGAAAATTTCTACTCCATGGCACAGTTGGGATAGTCAACTGGGACAGTATATATAATGACTAGTTTCCACCAAGGAGGACTGCACTGGTGGTGGTGGTTCAAAAGAGCAGGAGTGAACACGTAGGAAATACCAATCCTCACAGGCAGAGGGGCTGGTGACTTGGGGAGAACTCTGGAGCCAGACGCCAGTTAGAATTCCTGTGACCTGGACCTAACCCCTCCAACATTGTTTCCTTGGGTGTAAAATTGAATTGATAAAGGTGCTTGCCTGTAGGCTTGTTATAGAGATGAAATGATCATAAATCAGCCACATAGCCAGTGCTTAGACAAATTAACTACTCCTGCTGCCCATATCTCCAGCGTACTCATGGGCAGACTTCTGATTGCAGTCAAGGACCTTGAGCAGAGGTAATGTAACCAGGGACAAAATCCCACCACAGTCCACATAGATGAGTGTGGAATAGCAGATATGTAGAAACAGAGACAGAGGCTGAAGCCAGGTCTCTGGATGATGGGGACAGAGGCACAGTCAAATTAAGGATGTCTGTCAGATAATATGATGTATCTCATCTGGACTCTGATGACATCTTTATGGATAAGTATTAGAGAAGTTAAGAGAATTGCCCAAGACTAAGAGTGGAGAAATGGAGACTGGAGCCCTAATCTGCCTCATTCACAGTCCCTAAGGCTGTGCTATCAATAGTGTCTGTCCAGGCTCTGTGGGCAATGACTCAGGAGGGGTAAGGGCAGGGTGACTGTTTCTCTGGGTGAACTGAGGAGTATCAGGGCATAGGTCTGGAGTGTCAGCTTCATGTGAAAATTTGGAAAATGTAGCCTGAAAGACAAAAGAGTGTTTTCAGCTGTACTCTGTGTTCTGGGCTGAGGGTAAACCCAAACAGAGCCATAAATAGCCCTCCATGGGGTTCTTGTCATAGAGGCCCCTTGTTTAGAGGGTGATGCTGAACACGTCTCATGAAAACAGCTGGATGTGACCAGGGCATGGGGTCATTCATAACCATTCAGCTGAGGTGCCCTCAGTGTGGAGAGAGCCACACAAGCTTTGGCCAGGTGATTAGATCCACTATCCCAGAGTCTTGGCAGATGGTCTTGTAGAGGATTTGCATCCTTCCCTGCCTTTCCTAAGCAGCAGGTCTCCTATAGCCACTGCTCTGCAGGGACCCATCCTAGTTGAGTGTGTAAGTCTGAGTTTGCTAAAGAATATATTCTAATTTTCTCTAATTAAAAAAAATCATTGTTTAACAAGCTATCTAGTCTAGTATACTTTAAACAATAGGGACACTTTTGTTACAGAGTAGAAAGTGACGTCGCCATGATTCTACACAGGAAACTTAGGACTGAACCCCATGCCCCCTGATTCACAATCAACACTATGCTGTCCCAAGAAGTCTCCCTCCCTAAGAGCACAGCTGGAGTGTGTTAAAATTGGAAGGAGTTTATTGTTTGTCCCCTGCCCTCCACCTCGCCAGCCTGTCTTCCCAACATTTCACTAGTTCTTCCCACCTATCTAAACTAGCCACTCCTGGAAACACAGTTTTTGTTCCTGGGGAAGCAGGCTGCCTCTCAGAGGTCCCCCTGCTCATAAACAGACTTTCTCCTGCTGCACTGTGCCACCTGCTGTACAGTGAGAGCACCTAGAGGAGACAAAGGTCAGGCTGAACCCCCACAGCATGGCTCTCCCTGGATAAGTCTTCTCAGTGGGACAGTGAGGAAAAGAAAGGGCACGACCACCTGCTGTACCACAGAGGCTCTGCTGATATAACCACACTTGATGTTTAAGTGAGGTTATGTGAAGTATGGAGACACTCCCATCAACATTCACAAGTGAGAAGTCTAAAAAGGCAAGCTGCTTCCTTAAGCCACAAAGTCAGCTGACTGGGGCGGGGAGGGGTTTGACCTTGCACCTAGATTTATTTGGAAAATCCCAATCATTAGCTCTCTCAGGTTCACCAAGCTAAGATGTGAAACTAAAGTGTGCACTTGTGCCCACACGTGTGTACAGGGAAGAGTGCTTTCCAAACTTGAAGGATGACCGTTAGCCTCCAACACGGCTAAGGGAGCAAAACTTGCCTTCTACACGGGTGTTTAGGAACCACAGCCATTTGGTAGAGAACTGTTTACAATAAGAGGAGTGAAGGAGATGTTCTAGGTAAGGGCCTGTCAGCTAGGCTGGTAGTTCTCACATATCATCCAATGGCTACTTCAGACAGAACTGGCTACACGCTGTGTGAAGTCCATCAGCAAGATAAAAATCCAGGGTCCTTCCCAGAGGCAGCATCAGGCTCCACAATGCCCACTCCATTGTCCTTCAGCCTTCAGAGATAAAATTATTAAGAATCACAGTCCAGCAGCTGTGGATCATTAAACCCCAAGTCTGGGTCCTCTCAACATAGGGCTCAGTGAACTACAAAGGGGTATGCCAGTGTGGCCAGTGCTCACTGTCCTAGCAAAGTGTCACTAATGTTTTGAAAATGAAAGCAATAGAACAGTGTATTTGTTTATAGTAAAGCCAACCGAGGGTTCTTTAAATGGTTTCACTTCGTTCTTCGATCCTGATAACCCCCCCCATCTCTCTCTCTGTATGTGTATGTGTGTTAAAATTGTTTTCTAAAATAGTGTTGAGAGCAAATGTTGAGAAGTTATTCTGTTTAAAGTCCCTGTGTGATAAATAAAAAAGTGAGAATTATTTGCATGCCTCTAGAGAGTTAGGATGTTTCGTTGGTCCAAGGCTGGGGAACTCCCAAGCCAGACCCTGCTTGCCTGTGAGAGCAGAGCCTTTTTCCAGTAGCCAGCATCAGCAAAGCTTCCATCCTGCATACAATTACCAACTATTGCATGCATTCAATATGTTCTAGGAAAATCAGTGCTTTTTTTGGTCTTTAATCTGCTGAAGTCTGTCAAAAGAGGCAACATAGAGTAGTCATGAAAACCAAATTCAGAGTCTAAAACTTCTTGGCTTCCTAACATTTTTGAGCTAACAAGTTCTGGTGGTGAGAGGACCAAGCAGACATCGTGACAGGCTGCACAGTCCCCTCTCAGACATTAGGCCTCAATTTCAGTTTCCTGAGACTGAACAAGCAGTTTCTGAGGGAGCCACAAACAAAGGGCAATCAATCTCCAACACCCCCGACAGCAAGGACAAGGAGGCCCGTACATGCAACACCAGGCCAGGCCTGAGCCACAGTCAGCAAGCTCAAGGTAATAACCAAATAAGGACAAAGCCTGGAACTTGTCCAGGCCTGCCCAAAAATGGTAAAGATGTAGCCTTAGCTAGCCTCTGCCAGCCCTAACCAATTAGAATGTACTAATATGATTGCTACTTGCTGAAGCCAGTCATATCTAAAATGACCTAACTGCCCTAGGACCTCCCTTGGCTATGCTTAAAAGGATCCTGTGAGCTCTCAGGCTTGTTGACATTTTGCCTTTGTGTGGGATGGCTGGCCCCAGCATGCTGGAAGCTTTCTGGAGCTGATAAACACTCTTGCTGATTGCATATGTGGATTGTGATCTTTTATGGGACTTCTCGAGGACCCTAACAGTGGAACATACTCCCCCAAATCTCCCAGCCCTCCTTAGCTCTTTGAAATAAAATAAGGGTGACAGTGACTCCCAGATTAGAGCGGCCTGTGCCTTATCCCTGATGCAGTTGATAAGAGCATCTCTCTTCTTCATAAAGGAGAGAAAGTAGGGGTATGAGGGAGATATGCTCAACATACAAAATAGACCTGGCATGAGAACAGTGTGTTACTATTTTTTTTTTAAATGTTTAGGACTCAAAGGTAAATCTATTAGGATCAGAAAGCATAGCCACATTGATTAAAGGCCCTTTATCCCTCCTGAGTCAGGAGGCTACTGGTGGCCAAGGAAAGCCAGCTCTGTCTTTTCTGCTGGAAGCCTAACCAGACAGGAGCCTGCAGGATCCACCTAGATCAGAGTGTCAGAGCCAATGTGGTGGGTGAGTTCTGGAGACACCTAGCCCCGGGTTTTATTCTATGGTGTGTCTGGGCAGTTGAAGGCCAAGCCAGGGTCTCCCCTCTAATGAGGAAAAATACATGAATGCAGTGGTCTCCTGAATTGGAAAACAGACAGACATCATGCCTTTTAGGGATTATGACCTAAGTGGTTTTGCTTCAGCACATGTGGAATTAAGCAAAACAGACAGCTGATTGCTGTTAAATCCACATGCACAAAACCAACTACCACAATGCCTCTCAGTTATAGAACCAGAGATTCCTGTCCTAGAAGAGGTCCCTGGTTAGACTGTATTTTGGCATGAGAGGAGAGAAGGAAGAAACATAAAGGAAGAAAGAAAAGCAGAGAAATAGAAAGACAGATAAGTAGCCAGCTTTAAAGCATGCAAAGCCTACGCCACTGAGTGTGTCTTCCCCCGTTCTCCCTGCCCTCCTTCCTTCTTTCTTCCCATGTATGTGATATCTGAAAAGAAATCTCGGCCACCAGCTTCATAGTATCAGGTGTCCAACCCTCTCAGTGTCCCGAGGGCAGCTGCATATTCCACACCCTGAGCCCTTCAGATAGGCAAGAACCAGGGAAGCCCAAGGGTTCACAGGGCATGCCAGTGACATTTCAGGGTGCCCTCTTGTTCCCTTTTCCAAGAAAAGCTCTTTCTTTCTTTGCCTTCTCTCATAACAGCTTGGGATTCTTGTCACCCAGCACCCCCACCCCCTAAATGCATTTGAACTTACTGGGTTTGCTAAGAGTCAGAGCATAGAGCATTTTTCCATGGTGGAGGAGTTCTGGGACTTCAGAGCAGAACTAATGTGGGATTTGGGAAGGCTGCCCTATTTGTGCAATTAATTAGAGCTCTCCAAGGGCTGCCTGAGCCAGTGGTCTCATGAGAAACTGTTGTGGGGGTCAGGGAAGGCTGTGACTATGTGTTACATGAGTGGCCAGAACATGCACCAGACAATTGCTCCTCACCAACTGCAACCTGGAACCCAAGGCAGCAGAGTGACCTACTTAATTTGGGTCCCCAGATGACAGAATCAGTTCTCCAGTGCCAGTGTTTGAGTCAAGCCCAGACACATGGAGTACCCCCTGGGTCAATGCAATGAAGTCTAGGTTCTAATGAGAACTTCAAAGTTCACAGCATTGCAGTGGAAAAGCTGAAGGGTTTCAATTCAAAACGACCCATACTCTAAGTCTGACTGGCACCGCCAGAAGATGCCAGATCTTACAGAAGTGATTCGGTTACCTCTGGGCTTCAGTGTCTTCTCCCCATAAAAGCATGTCATGCCTTTGTCCCAGGCTCATTACAGTAACAACCCCTGTTTGTTGTGTAGTTACCCTGTGCTAAACACTATCTTAAGAGCATGGGCTGGATTAACTCTTCAGTCAGTTGTGGACCCTATAAAGTAAATCTAGATTAGAGGCCAGAAAACTTCCCACAGGCTCAATCCTGTCCCCTGCCTGTTTTTGCAGATAAAGTTAAATTGAGACACAGCCACCCACATTCATCTGTGTAAATCCTCCAGCCCCTTGTACGCAGCAACTGCAGCAGTGCTGTGACAGAGACTCCCACAAAACCTGAAATGTTTACCCTCTGGACCTTTATAGGAAAAACAGTGCTAAGCTCTGGTCAAAATTATCCCAATTTAAAGATCAAAGACATAAGCCACAAACATCTTAGGGAACTTAGCTAAGGCCGCACAACTGCTCACAAGAAGGAGTGGGGTTTGAATTTGGGTGCCCGATGCCAGAACTGGGTCCTTTGGTGTGTAACATACACAAGTGACATGTGCAGAGGGTGGCACAGAGGTCATGCTTGCTACTCTGTTAGCAAGCATGGGCATTCTCTATGGTTCTCCGTCCTGGACCCTTCCCTGCTCTCTGTAATTCCAGTCATCTTTGCCTTTGCCATATTTCTGCCCAGCAGACCTTCACCAGCCTTTCAAACTATTAAGTAGCTTCAGGAGGTCTGACATCACCATTGTGTTTCTTTTAAAATCAAACTACCACAGATCTCAGAGTCCAGGGATTTTTTACACTCCCACGTGGGAGCCCTCCAAGGATGCGTTGCTGGGAGCTTTTTGAATATTTGTTTTAGACTGCCAGCTAGCATTTTAAAACAATGTCAGTGGCTATTCAAGAAACTATGACAGGGCTGGCAAGATGGCTTAGCAGCTGAAGGCATCTGCTGCTCAAGCCTAATAACCTGAGTTGGGTCCCCTGATCCCAAGTAAAGGTGGAAGAGGAAAGAACTAAGGATGCTGAGCTATCCTCTGTCTTCCATGTGCACACAGGAATGCACAGTCACACCTGCACACAACACCAGTGAGATGGTGGTGATGATGATAATAAATTTTACAAAGAAAATATCACATTCTAACTGAGGAGGCAAAATCAAAATCCTGAGACAACAGCCAGCATTTAATGGTTATTTCATAGGAATCATCAATGGATGTGAATTCTAAGAGCTGTAGACAGGAGAGGGGGAAGGTGGACAAATCAGGTGGGACCTGAATATGGGATAGAATTTGGAAAGGAGTAGCTCAGATTTGGACATAACAGAAGGAGGAACAAAACACAGAGAAGGTGCAGAATGGACTTGGAATTCTCAGAAGGAATGACCAAGCCCAGAAAATCACTGGAATTTGTAGAAAAGAAGGCTGGATAAGCAGCACAGAGACAGTCTGTAGAATTGAAAGTCAGAGAGGGGTGTCTGGGACAGTCTTGGGGACACTTACAAATACTCCAATCTAGACTGCTGATTATACACTTCTTACAGTCTTGTCTGTGAGTGCACTCAACCACTCTATGTCTTGCTGAGTACGTGCTCTGTCTCCAAGTATTTGGATCTGACTGGGGTGGTGAGGGAATGAAGAAAAGACAGATGTGCAGACAGAAAAGCTGGGATCAGGTGGTCTGGGCTCTCAGATGGGAGAAACCCCAGCACCTGGGAAACTCAGCGCTGAACAGAGAGGCAGTGTTATTGGATACAGCTGACAAGGAAGCAGGACTACTGCCTACAGATAAACAAGAAGGCAGGGTTTATGGTATACAGCTGGATCAAGGGGAAAGGCTTAGCTAATCTCAATAGGAGCAGTCTCTGTAGCTGAACAGTCTTCTAGATGTAAACATCCAGGAGGAGAGAGTATGGTGGATATTCTCTCCAAACACTGTCAACATCCACATTTGACCCAGAAGACATCTTTCCCATGCAGCTGAGCTGGGTCTGAGGCTCTGTAATCCTTGACATGGCTGGTTCATGTCAACAACACACATTCATTTAGGACTTCACTAAGTCAGCATTTTCTCCCCTCCCTACAGTGACTGACTTTATAGATGATAAAACTAAGACATAGACTGTGGCAGCAAAACATTAGTGGGAAAATTAGAAACAGCCACAGTGCAGAGTGTCTATGCTGTTATTTCTCTTCTGTGCTCATGGTTGGACCTTTCTAGCATATCCTTTCAATAAATCACAGTTCCTGCCTGTGAAGCTGTTGTGGTTTATTTTGATGCTGTTACCTATTATCAATTTCTCACGGACTCAATGAGCTACAGACCCTATACCTCCTGAACCACCCTGACAGGCCCACTGCAGGCCATGGGGAACTATAGCATGTGTCTGTGAAGGGGGTGCTATCAGGAAAGGAGCCATTTTGCCTGCCAAATCCAGATGAGACAGTACTGGTAAAACAGGAAAAGAGAAGTAGCATAAATCCAGAAGCCTAATATGAGGCCATGAAGCAGGCATGGGATGGGCAGCTGGGGTTTGAGTTTGGGATGCCTAAAGAGGACAAGTCAAGAAAAGAAGACCTTGTGTGAGACTAAGGGATGTGAGACTGAGGAGGATGAGAGCAAGAGACAAGACCAAGGGGTGTGAGACCAAGGGCATGAGCAGGGCCACCTCATTACCTAGACAGCCACACTCAGGGACATGGGCTAGCATGGGAACTTCTTTCTAGCCTGGCTTTATTATGGCTGGTGCTGTGCACCTGGAGGGGAAGTGCAGGGCTGGTGAGGTGGCTCAGTGGGTAAAGGCATCTAAGTGTGACAGCTTAAGTTCAGGAAGCTGCATGGTAGAAGGAGAGAATGAGTCCTTCAAGTTATCCTCGGACTTCCACATGTAAACCATGGCACGTGCATGTAATTTTTAAATTTTTAAAAGAAAGAGCAGGGCTCCATGCTGAACCAGTAATGTGGTGTCCTGCCACACCTGCCCAGCAGCTCCAGGAAGTAGAAACAAGAAGGAAAATAAATAACTTTCATGTGTTTCTGCATGCCAGCACATCCCAGGTTCCCATATGTCAACATATCTAGTCTTTATAAAAGTCTTGTATGTTAGGAGGTATTACTGTCTCCTTCTTACGGATGAGGAATAGCATAGCTGTGGTCACCCACGGGTAAATACAGAAGCTTTGAATGATGGTAATTCATCCCCTGAGTCAGTGATGTCAATTGCCAAGCTGCCCCAGGAGGAAAGCGGGATAGGAATTCTGTTTCCGGTTTTACTCATCCTAAGAGGAGGATCTGAGTCTTGGATCAGAGTAATACATTTTTGTGCTGACATTGGACATTGGATAGGTCTTGATTCTCATCTTAGCACCCACTCCATCAGATCACACTGCCTCCTGTTGGAGTGTAAGCATGCTACAACCTCAACCTTGCTTATACAAATCCTAACACATTGTTTCCACTGATACAATCTCTGATCTCAGTAGGAGAATGAACAGCCAGGTTCATGGATGATCAAGGTCTTGCCTTCCAAATTGTGACCTCCTCCAAGTGAGGCCTTCACTTCAGTCTCCTGTGGAGCCATGGGGCCTGGCATTTGGAGGAGAGGGGTATTTCTCAACAGATGTTTGTTGAACAGAGCATGTTCAGGGTAGAAGCTGTGGGCTGTTTCCTGTCATAGTAATACAGTCAGCATGTCCAAGTGTTCTTACCCTTGGGATGCTCCTTGGATGATCATATGACAATGGTGTCATTGTAGGCTTGTCACTTGACCCTTCTCTAAGATGTGTTTACCAGAAGAAGTGTTTTGTGGTTGAAGTTAGCCTAAATCATCATGTCACCCACACCTTCATACTCTTTTCAAGGTTCCAGCTAAAAAGCTCTTTGCCAAACATTGGCATTACTCACACCATTAGAGACTTTCCACACAGGGCCCAATACTCAGCTCCTGGCTATTCCTAGAATCCTTCATTCTAGCCTTCTGCCCCTGAGAACAGGTTCCTAGTGCTACTCCCCAGGTGCCATCTCTGAACAATTCTGTACTTGGAGGAGAAGACAGTCCAGCTCAGTACTCCAGCTCTCTTTCCATGGCCAGCATATGTATGTCATCTCAGCCAGACTCTACTAGCTCCTAGGTCCTGAACTGGACATATTCTCAGCTAGGAAATGTAGTTGGAATTTTCTTTAGGCTGCCAACCAGCTCCCAAATAAAGACAAATAGAGGCTTATTAATTATGAATGTTCTGCCTTAGCCTAGGCTAAGGCTTGTCCCACTAGCTCTTTGACTTAGTTTAACCTGTTTCTATTCATCTACATTTTGCCTTGGAGACTTTTACCTTTCTTTCATTCTGAATGTCCTACTTTCCTGGTTCCTCTGTGTCTAGCTGGCTGGGCCCTGGTGTCTCTTTTTCTATCTTTTCTCTGAGCCTAAATTCTTCCTCCTCCTTACTTTCCCTGCTCAGAAATCCTGCCTGTACTTCTTCCATCACTATTGGCAGTTCAACTTTTTATTAGACCATAGGCAGGCAAGATAAACAGCAACACATCTTTACATAATTAGAGAAATGCAACATATCTTTGCATAGTTAACAAATATTCTGCAACAAGGAAGGACCTAGCCTGCCAGCTTTACTGTTCCTGCCTGTTCCTGGCCTAGTAACTTCCAGTTCCACAGGATGAGGCTGTTGAGGTTATTCCAAAAACAGCAATCTCTCTCACCCCAATTGAGTAATTTAACAAAAGTTAAAAGCATCTTTTCTTTCTTTAAAAAAAAATGTACATTAAATTCCTTACACGGAGCCACAGCAGTTAGGTGATAGCCTCTGGCATCTCAAGGACCTGGATTCAAGATCCAGTTCTTCCACTTACAGGTTGTGTTATCCTGGGTGTATTAGTCATGGGTCTCTAAACAAGTAGAACTGATGTAACACATACACACATGCATGTGTGTGTGAGTGTGTGTGTGTGTGTGTGTGTGTGTGTGTGTGTGTGTGTGTGTATGTGTTTAATGGGATTTATTAGAATGGCTTACAGGCTGTGGTCCATGTAGTCCAGCAATGGCTGTCTCCTGATGGAAAGACCAAGAATCTGGTAGTTGTTCAGTCTATGAAACTGGCTATCTCAGCAGTACCAGTCTGGAGCTGGAGTATCAGATGATTCCTACAGAACTGCTGGTCTTCAGTCTACACTGGAATCCTGAAGAAGTAGATTGATTCTAATACCAGACAAGGAATGCCTCAACAGCAAGATAGATAAACTCACCAAGGAGAGTAGGGGCAAAAAGCAAAAACTTCTTGGTCCTTTTCTGTGGGCTGCCACCAGAAAGTGTGGCCCAGATTTAAGGTGGGTTTTGCCTCTTCAAATAATCTATTTAAAAAAAAAATAACTCACAGGCAGGCCTAGTTGCTTTGGTTTTAGTTGATTTCAGATGTAGTCAAATTGACAAGCAGGACAAATATCACACCGGGGAAATGCCTTAATCTTTCTTAATCTTGGCCCCTCTTTGTAAAGCAGAGTTAGAAGGCACATCTTATTAGGACATCAGGAGGACAGGGAAATGAGGTATGTGGCTCTGACAAGCAGTCAGAACTTAGTACATAGTAGTTGTTCTTAACATTGTAAGCATCTTTCAATGAGTCTGGAGAGATGGCTTAGTGGGTAAGAGCACTTGTAGATCTTGCAGAGGGCTTGGGTTCAATTCCCAGCACCCACATGATAGCTCACAACCTTCTGGAACTCCAATTCCAGAAGACATGATGCCCTCTTCTTGTCTCAATAGGCTCTCCATGCATGTGATGCACATGAATGTAAGCAAAGCATTTATACACATAAAAATAATAATTTCTAACTGAAAACATTTTCATAGCTTCCCAGAAATATTGCATTTGCTCATTTAATATACATTTATTGAGGGTACCAGATCCAACTAAGTGCAGAGAAGGGGTGTATAATTTCAACTGGAAAGGAAGCCAGGCTTGTTCATCACCACCTCTCTCGTGCCAAGTGCTATCATAGGCATTGGGAGAATGTTGTTTAATTTAATCTTGATATGATTGTCATTCCAGAGATGGAGACATGGAGGTGCAGAGAGGTTAATACACCAAATATATGGCCAATGATTGAATTTTGATCTCCTGTGCTTACATAAACCAAGCTATTCTCAGATAAAGCTCCCCCCTGTTGAGAGACCCATGAGCTGACTGTGTCCTTTATGGTCCACAGGAGTGGTGTTGAGTCCATCTTGTCATTACAGATCTCTGGAGGGTGACAGGTCTTACAGTTACACAAATGAGGGTGATTGAGCCTAGAGGAGCATCCTCTGCTGGTGAGAGATGTCCTAGTCATTCAGAGTACTCTCTAACCTTATTTGGGACTAGAAGCGGGTGATGAGAAGGTGACCAGCATGTTCCAAGGCATGCTTTGCAAGTCTTTTTGTTGTTTCTTAAACAAGTCTCAACTATGAGCTCACCTTTCAGACTTGTGCTTTTAACATCTCTAGCTCATGAAAGCCAAGTGTGCCATGTCCTTCTGTGAGCTGAGAGCTTACCCTCTTTCCACTGTGGTGGTTTGAAACATTGCAGACTGTAGGTTGTACCTATGTATGAAATGAGTGTTTAAGCCAATTAATTTAATAACAAAAAGGGAAAATGAGGAAAATATACCTTTCTTTCCATTATCTAAAGATTTCAGGCATATGGAGGTGTTTTGATTTTTTTAATACACCGAATTATGTGAAAAAAAAAAAAACAGCCATAGGCTTTCATTTTGTCTATATAGGAACAGTCAGTTTTTTTCCCAGCCTGCCCAAGACCCATTCTGTGGCAGTGTGTGTCCTTATTGGAGCTCTTGCTGTGGAGTGTGTGCCTGCCTAGGCAAACAGGAATGTCACAAAGGATGACTATCAAAAACAAACAAACAAAAAAACCCAAAAAGCTCCTGGAGGGCTGCCAATCAGATTCTAAAAGGAGATTTCAGTTCATCTTATTCCTTCATTCCTTCTCCTGTGACCATAGCCTGAACCCCATTCCCACCATCCTTGCAGCCCAACATACGCTCCCCTTCTGGCTCCACCTACAGATCTCCCCTGACCCAAGGGTAAGCAGCAGATGGTCAGACCTGTTCTCTTTGGGGAGACTGAACACACTCACACTCAGAATCCTCTACCAGGAATCCTCTTCCCTCAGTCTCATGGTCCATACTCCACCTACAGATCTCC